>MU834745.1:0-44565 GCA_029204225.1 Diphasiastrum complanatum
ATCATCTAACAACGTTCCGCCAAGTTATTTCCTTTCCATCCACTCAACACAGAAATCCAAAAACACCCCACCACATTCCCCTGCGCTCTTGTCATTGCTCTCATCTCCATCCATCAACAATCTCTTTACAAAAAAAAACCCACCTCCAATCCTCCTCGGATTCCACTTACAGAGATTTCAGATCTCTTCTATCCTTAATCTTCCTTCAACTAGCTTTAACTGCACAACACACAACCATGTTCCTCGAAATCTATTAGCTCAATTGGTACCATACTTCATGGGAAGTAGTAGTATATCTAGCGTCCCTCCGTGTATTACAAAAAAAAAGAAGGAAGATTGCGCCCAGCTTAACACATGTTTTTTTATTTTTAAAAAATGTTTCGACCCAATGTGTTTCTGACCCAAAAGGGTCGGAATGGTTTCTAAGGGACACATATATAAATATGTCTATCAATGTAAATAGCCCCCATTTTGGTGTCTCTATCACTCGAGAAAGTCAAAATTTGCTACCTAACATATGATTTTGTTGCTTATTACTTGACATGGCTCTATCAAGTGACTAGACTCAACAAGTAATATCTTAAGACAACTCAAGTTCAACCCCTTGGTCAAACCCCTATTACACGTGATGACTCAAATTTTAGGGCTATGCGTGGTTTTGTTGCTTATCACTCGACACGGTCTCATCAAGTGATCGGACTCAACCAATCCCAAGTCTAGTATATTGAGATAGCTCATATCACATGAGATAAGGGTCGGAAAGGGTTTCTAAGAGACACATATATAACAAATTAATTAATACTTTATAAACTAAATAATGTCCACAACTTATATGCGCCATCAAACCACATATTTACATTTCTCATTTTTTTTTAAATCACAAAATTCTCTTAAACACATGGTCATTTTGTACCAACCATATCAAATCATCTACTTGTCTTATATCAAATCAAAATACAATTAATACTCATTTGTCCTTTTCAAAAAATCATAAAAATCTTAAAAAAAAAACATGGTCCTCTTGTACCCAAAATATGTCATATCTATCACATGCTTTTGTCCTTAAAATTCATGCTTAAAAATATGTCATATCACCCACATGCTTTTGTCCTCAGAAAATATTTATGCAAAAAGAAATTGTGTGGCACTACAACGCATGGCAAAAAAATACGTGGCAGAGCCACGCGACACTTGAAATCTGGAAAATGAATATAAAGACCCTCATTCAATATTTCTCCACGCGTTCTTGTGGATTTCTTGAGGCTCTCAAGCTCTCACACTCAAGCTCTCACTCTCAAGCTTTCAATCTCTCATTTCTCTCTCTCTCTCTTTCAATCTCTCACTCTCAATCTTTTCATTTCTTTTCAATCCTCTCCACTCTTTTCTCACTCTCTCCACTCTCTCTCTCTCTCTCTCTCTCTCTCTCTCTCTCTCTCTCTCTCTCTCTCTCTCACACACACACACACACATCTTTCACTCTCCAATCTCTCTTTCTCTCTCTCTCACACACACACACATCTTTCACTCTCCAATTTCCAATCTCTCTTTCTCTTTCACACACTCTTTCACACCTCCTTTTCATTTTTCACACATTTAAAAGTTTGCTTTTCTTTTTCACTCTCTCACACATCTCTCTCTCTCTCTCTCTCTCTCTCTCTCTCTCTCTCTCTCTCTCTCTCTCTCTCTCTCTCTCTCTCTCTCTCTCTCTCACACACACACACACACACACACTCTTTCATTTTTTCACATTTGATATCTTTCCAAGTTCTTTTCACAACTTCATATCTTTCTCTCAATAGTCATGTCTACTAGTAGTAGCTAAGCATCAAGGAGGAGGCCAAGATCCTCTTCTGGTGGAAGAGGACAAGCCTCGGGATCAGATTCTGATCGAGTGCGAGATTTTTTATACTATGCTATCTCCGAGGAAAGGCAAAGGATGAAAGCCCTTTGTCTTTCCGAAGGAGAATCCGATCAACAAGATCGTGGATTCGTTTTGACGGACATGTCGTCGGAAGAATCCCACAAATATTTTCTATGACCTTGATGAGGATGGTTCCATCATCATTGACATTAGGGGTAAGGTCGTCATCAAAAGATTGCACGACCTTACTCTTAAATACTTTGGTCACGATTTGTTTAACCCTTGGGAGCAACAAGACCAAGGGGACAAAGACAAGATACTTGATATATTGTACTGTGAGTTTCCACAACCAAATCGATTTAATGACAAATGGGCAAAGATGAGTATGTGTATGCATATTCGTCATAAACGCCAATTATTAAGACAATTATATAGTAACGCGTTCATTGCCACGCAGTTTGCCACACAATTGTGTTGTAAAGCTGACTCGGGTGCACCCAGCGTGCCATGTAAGACTCTAAGGAGTGACACTCTCTAAGGTCCCAGAGCAAGTTAGAATGTCAAGGACTGAGCCTCCGACTTGTGGTGAGCCAGTGAAGTAGTCACAAGTCATGAGCTAGCTCTGGAGCTTGAGTCATGGCCTAGTCAGGAAGCAAGTTGATTCAGCCATCGAGATGGCTCCCGGGACCCATGTTCGGGAGCCAGACTAATTCTACCAGGCTTGCCAGGCTTAATCAGCAAAATAAAAACTAAGTCCTAAAAAGCGTGCTTTACCAGAAAACATTATGTTTCAGGACAGAGGGGGTGAGCCGAATCACAACAGAACTATAGAGGGAGTCCGACAGATGAAACTTGGCCAGCTCAACCAGCGCCAGGAATTCAGTCGCCAGGTCTCAACTCCCTCTACCCAGCACGAGCCAGGCACAATGCCCAGCACGTGTTGGTGGCTCCGAGACCGGTCAGTCTATGTATGAATGTAACCTCTTCCAAATCTAATAAAGTTGATCCTTGGATATGATTACCATTTCGGTTTCGCCTCCGGGACTGGTCCAAGTGGAAGGACCCTTACTACAACCTTTTTGCGTTGCCGGCACCTAAGGTCCACGTCACCGATGTGTGGCTTGCCGCTATGCCAATTGGTCAGTTTGGCGATCACTATGCCTTGGGTTTCATGTGTGGCTTGTCTTTGCCTTTGGTTACCTTTTGGAGACGGATTCTGAGTTGGCTTTCGGGTTGGTTGGGATTCCAGTTTTCTTAAGTCTGAATGGTTAAGCTTGTTATGTTTCTGAGTTGGCTTTTACGTAAGTGCATGATAGATGATTGTTAGACTTAAGCACGTGTTGGGGAAACCGCTCAAGTCTCAGCGCCCTTTGAGATGTCGGCGCAACATGTGGTATTAGAGCCGACTAGCCGGTCAGCTACGCAAGTCTCACAGGGATGGCCACGTCTTGGGATTTGTTAGGACAACCGTTGTGCAAGGTGCTGCCCACAATGTAAGCACAGGTGCGTCCACGGTCAGGGTGGTCGGCAGAACGGGGGACTTGATGAGGCAAGGTGTTGCCCTTGAGGTGTAAGCACTGGCAGTTCTCGCAGTTCGGGCCTGGTGCCGTCTGCACGTAGGACAGATGAGACAATGTGCTGCCATTAGATTGGTGAAAGCACGGCCTGTGCCTTGTGGGGTGCGGGGTGACATATTCGAACTGTACGGGTTAACCATTAATAAAGAGATGTTGTTCGAATTCGAGTGTAAAGCACGGGTGGTTAGTTGCCGGTGCGGGATAGCTGCCAATCATTTAGTTATAAGGGCTATTGACCAAAAAGTGGTGGGGCGTGACTGAGGCAATGTGCTGCTTAATGGTGAAAGCACGGATGGTTGGATGGATGTTTCCCCGTGGGCTAATTCTGTGATAGATTTGTGTGGGCGTGGCTAGGCAAAGGTCCTACGTCCGGTCTCAAGGGGGATTGTGGCTTGAGAGGGATCCTCTGTGTTTGCTTTTGTTGGTATGTTTCATTTGTTGTGTGCTTGCTTGGACACAAATGACCTGGTTCCTACTTGGCTCTCAGGTGATGTGAGCGTGCTAGTTTGAGGAGGGGATATTTTCATTGAAGCTGATTTAATAAAGAAGAAAAGAGAGCTGTGATACTTTTCAAAAATAAAAAGGATTGAGGTGATAATCTGTTGGAAGTACACCTCTTACTATAATGGACGACCACCTTGATGAGTATGAGCATTGACGGATGGAGAGGAGTGTGAGAGATTTCAACTAGTTTAGTCTACTTTAGTCACATTTTGGTAAATTGTCAATAAGAGGCCAAAACTCATTTTAGACTTAGAAATAAACTTTTTGAAGTTATATTAGTTTAAAATACATTCAATAAATACTTTTGGAAAGTGTGGGAAAGTTAGTAGTCGAGTTTGAGAGAGATTCAAATTTGAACTTTGGGTACGTTGAATCTAGACCCAAAAATAGTAGGGTTTACATTTTGGAGGGAAATCCAAGTGGCCAAATAGGGTTTGAAAACTCTATAAAAGGATGTAACTCATGGAGAGACACCTCTCTCTTCTCTCTCTCATTTCATCATTATACATGGTTCTCTTTGGGTTCTACTACTCATTGGTGCACTTTCTTGGTGTTATCTTGCAATCTTGTGTGTAGAATGATCATTTATTGCTATTTTCAGTTCCACACGTGTGAAATACAGTAGGGTACTGTAATTGTACGGACAGCAAACATATTTTATGTTTTGGTTCATGTTTAATCAATATCTCTTAGAGTTTGCATCTCATTTTGTATGTAGATGCTGATTTTTCTACATTGGCAGGATTGTTGGTTTGCTCCTTATTGTAACCAAAGATTTGGGACATGGATTGGATCTTGAATGATTTGAAATCCTTCACATGGTATCAGAGCTATTGTGTTTCAGGTTATGAAAGGATCATCCATCTTTAGCAAGGATTTTGGAGGAGTTACCAATGCTAGAGCATGCTAGATTGATCTTTACTCAAAGATCAGCATTTTTGCATGTGTAGAATTGATCTTTTGTAGGTCAAAACTCAATATAGGGTTATATTCTTGATCAATTCCGATTTCACACTTGGATTACTATAATTAGATGATTTTTGGTGCATTAGGAAGGTCTCATTGGAGTCTACAAGAAGATATACCAAGTTTCTAGAAATTGCATGTAGAATTTGAGATATTCAATTTTTTGTGATTTTGTCAAAATCCTGATTTTGATTGGATCTCTAGTTTGTGAGGTTACTGAACTTCGTTTGAGTGTGTTAGGAAGTGGGCAGAATCATTAGGTTGAGGATAGATCATAGGTTGATCAAGATTTCACTATTCTATGTGTTGATTTTCTAGTTAGAAGTGCTAGAAGAGATTTGAGAGGTTCCATATCTTTGTGATTTTTTCTTGAGTTCATTTGTTGACATTCAAGAGAGTGCTTTGTGCATTGGAACAGGTTGAAAGAAGAAGATCATGTCACTTCAACATGGCTACAAGTGGTGGATTTATGTTGGAGAGCAATTATAGGCTTATTTCAATCAACTATTTTACTTGGAAGGTGAGGATGGAGTCCTTATTGGAGATGAATGAGTTGATGAAGATTGTTGCAAGTGTGGAGGAGAGGCCTCAAGCACCTCAAGATCAAATGAGGTATGACAAGAGAGCAAAGAAAGCTCTACACATGATTAAGATGAATGTTACCAATGAACTTCTCAAGGAAGTTGGTAAGTGCACATCATCTTTGGAGGCTTGGGAAGCTTTGAAGAAGCTTTATGAATCCAAGTCTACATCAAGAGTGCTTACTCTTAGGAGGCAAATCTTTCAAAGTTTTCAAAAGAAGAAAGAGAGTACTCATGCTTTTGTTTTGAGGGTTAAAGCATTCAATGATGAGTTAGCATGTATTGATGAAAGCATTAAGGAGGTAGAGCTTGTTCAAGTTATACTTAATGGCTTGTTGGATGATCATGCTAATCTTGTTCAAAGTTTTGCTATTCAAAAGACTTTGCCAAGTATTGTGGATTTGCAAGAGATCTTGGTGAATGAGGAGTATAGGCTTCAATCAAGATGAGGTGGATCTACATCAACATCTCATTATGAAGAGGATGCTATGTTCATCAAAGGCAAGTTCAAGGGCAAAGGCAAAGGCAAGTGGTCTAATGGGAAAGATCAAGGTGATGCTTCTTCTTTTGGCAAAAAGAAAGATAAGTCTAAGTTGAAATGCTTTTATTGTGGAATCAAAGGGCATTTTGCAAATGAATGTTTGAAGAAGCAAAGAGATGAAGGTAGCAAACAAATCAACTTTACTACTAATGATGAGGGTCTAGGTGGTGGTGATTCTCTTTTGATGTGTTCATCAAGTCCAATATCAAGTGAAGGTGACAAAGATTCATGGTGGATTGATAGTGGAGCTAGCTTACACATGACTAGTCACAAGGAGTTCTTTACTTCTTTGGTCACTTATGATGGAGCCAAGAAAGCAATTCACATGGCCAATGGTGGTGAGTGTGTGATTGAAGGTATTGGTTCAATTCCTATTTGTCTCTCTACTAATAGAAAAGCAAGACTTGATAGTGTTCTTTACATTCCTTCACTTTCAAAGAATTTGCTAATTATTGGTCAAATGATAAAGAAAGGATACATGGTAAAGTTTGGTGGTGATGCTTGTTTCATTACAAAGGAAGAAATCTTGGTTGCTAGGGGCAATAGACAAGGTAGACTTTTCAAGCTTGATGCTTTTGTTATGGATAACAAAAAGAATGGAATGGAAAAGGAGATTGGTCTCAACTTTCCAAAGTTACCTTTTAGCATCAATAAGATAGGTGGATCTTATGCAAAGTCTAACAAGCTTCCTTATGGTAGATCTAGGTCAAGATCTAATATGCTTCTTGGAGATGTTCATCTTTGTGCTAACTTGGCTAGTCTTGAGGATAATGATGGTGTTTCAATGGTTCTTCATGGCAAGTGCAAGCATGCAAAAGGTAAAGAAAGAGCTAACTTCATCAATGGAGGTGGTGAAGGTTCTTCCTTGGAAAAGATTGTTGTTAATGATTTCTTTGATCATATGTCAAAAGATGTTGCTAGGTGCATGCATGAAGGAGGTGGTTCTTCTACATTCTTTTGTTATGATTCCAAGAAAGTCATTTTTCCAGCAAGTGGAGTCACATGTCTTCATAAAGAGAGTAGATCAAATGGTTCTATCAAGAGACTTAGTGAGGGAGATAGTTACAAGTCAAGAAGAAGCGAAGTATGTGAAGAGTTCAAAGTAGGATGTACTTTAGTTGATGTCATTGTGAATGATAGTGAGGAAGAATCATTATCATATGATTCATTACCTAAAACACTGAGTAGAAGTTCTTGTTTGAAAAAAGAGAGTACTTCAATCATCCTTATGTTTGGTACTAATCATATTTTTCATGGCTTCTAATGTTTTTGAGGTTTCTACTTCTTATGATGCAATCATTAAGAGGGAGTCTTATGAAGGAAAGAGCAATGGAAGATTGGTTCTTGGGAAGATCCAAGGCATGGATCTCACATCTCTTCATCAACTCAAAGGATTCTATGATTGTGAATTGATCACTCATGATCAAGATGGCAAAAGGTTGGTTGGAGAAGACTACGTGGAGCAAATCGAGAGGCAATTTCTTCAAGGCAAGAGCAATCTCATTGGTAAGCTTATTGAGGTTTGTTATGGACTCAAGAGGGCTGGATTTATTAGGTTTGATACTCATCTTCACCTACTCTACTTTATGCTGGATGGAAAGTTTGGAATCTATCTTTTGATTTATGATAGTGACATTGGTGACATTGTTTTCACTAACCTTTATGGAAATTCGAGATCAAGCATTGATGATTTCTTGTTGGATCTAGATCATATGTTTGAGAGGGAGTATTTCCAGAGGTTCAGGTCTGAAGATATTCATATCTTTGATATCTTTGATGATCAAGAGAAAGGTAAGCAAGTGGAAGCAACACACTTTGCTTTACTCACATGTTTTGGAGAATTTTCTTGTGTAGATGATGCTATGCAAGTGGATATTGGTTCTCATGGTTTTCATACTGGAAAAGCAAGTAATGGATCTGGAAAACAAAGTTTGTTCAATGACTTTGATGGTCAAGAGGAAGATCAAGAGGTTGGTCTCAAAGGGCTTCAACAACACAAAAGGAAAGGTGGCAATTTGGAGCTAGTCAAGAGCATCAAAGGAGAGGTAATTGGCAAAGATGTTATGGATTTATTTTTGCAGCTTATTGAAGACTCAAGTAAGGTCAAAAGAGCAGAAAGAAAGTGTTTTTCAAGTTTACTTTACTTGTTCTATCTCATGTTTGAGCTATTTCATGTGGATGTGTGCAAATTGTCAAGATATGGACAAACTAGCTACATTGTCTTGCAATATCTTATTGTTGGAGTTGTACTAGCATTCTTGACTGGTTTTGCTGATGGAAATGAGGCTAATGGAGGCTCATTATATCACTCATCCATGATCAAGCTCTCAAGTGTTGAGCTACTTGGTGCCAATACTTGGAGATTGTCAATTTTTGGTGAATTCATGGTCATTTTCTTGTATCAAGTAGATCTTGAAGATGGACTAGTGCAACCTACTTGGTTTATGGAGTTATGTGGTGCTGGATTTGCATCATTAATGTACTCACCTACTCATGGATTTCCAAGGTTTGATGGTTTTTTGTGGCAAGATGGAGATGGAGACTCATTCATGGAGTTTTATGGTGAAGACATATCAAGAAAGGACAAAGTTGGAGGAGACAAGCAAGCAAATGGTCATCACTCACATTTATTGTTTGGTTACTATAATTTTCCAGAGAGTTCAAAGTTTGGAACATGGAGGAATCATTTCATTCACATTCTATTTGGTTCTTCATGTTCTAGTTATATCTTGATGTGTAAAATTGATGTAAGAAATAGTGAAGTATCCAATTTGGACACTATTCTCTATATCAATTATGAAAGATACTTTAGAACCTTAGAAAGGAGATCTATACTTAGGATGGAGATCATTCTAAAGTTGGATCAAAGTTCTATTGTCAAAACTATGCCAAAACTAGTTGAAGAGGGAGTGTGAGAGATTTCAACTAGTTTAGTCTACTTTAGTCACATTTTGATAAATTGTCAATAAGAGGCCAAAACTCATTTTAGACTTAGAAATAAACTTTTTGAAGTTATATTAGTTTAAAATACATTCAATAAACACTTTTGAAAAGTGTGGGAAAGTTGGTAGTCGAGTTTGAGAGAGATTCAAATTTGAACTTTGGGTATATTGAATCTAGACCCAAAAATAGTAGGGTTTACATTTTGGAGGGAAAGCCAAGTGGCCAAATAGGGTTTGAAAACTCTATAAAAGGATGTAACTCGTGGAGAGACACATCTTCTCTCTTCTCTCTCTCATTTCATCATTATACATGGTTCTCTTTGGATTCTACTACTCATTGGTGCACTATCTTGGTGTTATCTTGCAATCTTGTGTGTAGAATGATCATTTATTGCTATTTTCGGTTCCACACGTGTGAAATACAGTAGGGTACTGTAATTGTACGGACAGCAAACATATTTTATGTTTTGGTTCATGTTTGATCAATATCTCTTAGAGTTTGCATCTCATTTTGTATGTAGATGCTGATTTTTCTACATTGGCAGGATTGTTGGTTTGCTCCTTATTGTAACCAAAGATTTGGGACATGGATTGGATCTTGAATGATCTGAAATCCTTCACAAGGAGCAGGTTTGAGAATTCGGCTCCCGCATGCATCGAGATGGCACCAGGTCCAAGTCAAGAAAGAAAGAGCGTATGCACTCCACAGTGGCACCTCTCCAAGAAGAGATGGGTGGCCCTTCTGAACTTACACCAAGAGACGAACCCATGCTAGAGGCGCAACAAGACCTCTTTGAAGTGAAGATGCGACAATACTTATCAAGTGCAATGATGGCTATGCTTAGTGAGGTGAAGAAGGACAGAGAAACCGAAAGGAAAGAATGGCAAACATCTCTGCGAGCCATGAACCTTACTCAATTCGACCTTGCTAGAGAAATGAGAGACGGGCTAACACAGCTCGAAGCCAGATTTGAAGAGTTGGAGGCAACTAGAGGGAATGCAGTGGCACCTCCTCCACAGATACCAAGAGAACCACGAGCGCGAAACATAGAAGGCTCAAAGAAGACTGCCAAAATAAAAGCACCACCTACTTTCAAAGGAGAGCGTGACATTCGAATTGTGGAAGATTGGTTGTTTCACATGGACCATTACTTTTGTCTGATGAACACTCCTGAAGAAGAAAGAACGAACTTGGCATTAGCATATTTTGAGGGCTACACTACAAATTGGTACCAGATGGCAGGAATGCATTTCCAGACATGGGACGCATTCAAAACCGCATTACAAGAGGAGTTCATACCGAAGGATTCACACATGAGATTGAGGACAGAATTATCACGGCTCAAGCAAAAAGGTTCATTGCGAGAGTACCTCAATAAATTCAGACAGAGTGTATGGGTTATTGAAGATATGTCCAAGGCAGACAAAACTCATTACCTCTTGTCTAGAATGCAGTCTTGGACCCGGCGTGCAATAGACAGCTACATGCCCCATGCTTTCAATTCAACTATTCGGGCGGTTGAAATGGTTTGTGATTATGAGAGCACATTGGCACCAGCTGCTCCCTCAACCTCAACAAGAGTATTTAGTGGATCCAAATCGAGTCCGAACTTCTTTTCAAGGGGGGACTAAAAAATGGCAACCAAGCCTCGAGTAGCGTGAACAAATTCCCAACAAAAACAGGGTTTGACAACCAAGGCAACAATGGAGGGAACACGTTTCAGAGAAGAAACAATGCTGGACCTTCAGCTAGTCATAGCAACAGCTCACCAACAGTGGGCAGTTCCATGCGTTGCTTCAACTGTCATCATCAAAATCACTCTTGGAGGTCATGCCCCAAACCATTGAACAAGCAAATCATGGCTGCCATTGAAGGATTTGATAGGATGGAGAGAGAGACATTCGATCAAGAAGATGGTGAATAGGATGACGAAGAAGACCCAGAAATGGATTTGACGGAGTCAGACCTAAATGCCTTACAACAGATAGGGGCACTTGCGGCGTATCGTGAACATCTCATGGCGACTCCTACGAGAGGATCAAAGTTATTGTACCTGAAAGGCTGTATTCAAGACATGATCATTTACTTCATGGTAGACCTGGGAGCGTCACATAACTACTTGTCAGAAAAACTGGCAGGGAAATTGGACATCCAATGTGAAGTAAATGTGACTCCTATTTGTGTAGAGACCGCGAAAGGTACAATGACCACTTGTCGGCAACCAACCTATCAATCTCCCTGGGAACCTGGAAGAATCGACTAACGTTCACAATCTTGAAGATGGATGCCTTTGATGCTATTTTGGGATTAAGCTGGTTTAACAAACACGTGGTGGCATTCTTGGCAAAAGGGGTTAATCTTGTGTTATTATATAATGGCAAGAGACCTTGTGTCATCAGAGTTGTGCCAGGGGACCAACTAGAAAAGAACGACACAACTGAACCTGAGCCAACCATCCCTCCCAATCTCATTCACCTCTTTAACGAATGGACAGCCAGCAGTGACAAACCAGCTGATATGGGACCAAATGGAGCCAACATTGCCTGCAGTTTCTACATCAAAGGTGAATCCAAGTGCCGATGCAGAGCTCAAGGAGCTCAACTTGTGTGACCAAGCGAAAGCTCACCTCTTTAACGAAGGACATCCAGCAATGACAAACCAGTTGACACGAGGTCAAATGGAGCCAACATTGCCTGCAGCTTCTACATCAGAGGTGAATCTAAGTGCCGATGCAGAGCTCAAGGAGCTCAACCTGGGCGACCAAACGAAAAATCTAGAGTCATAGGGGACTCATCCAGACGTGTGACAAAAACGACATATCTGAGGCTTAAGGGAACTGTAAGTACCTTTTTCTTTCATGTTAATAAAATAAGCCGCATTTCTCATCGAGGAGTGAGCTTCAGTCTAACGTCTAAGTGCAGCAGCTTTACACAGGTTTTACGTACCCGAACTAGATCCACACTTTTCTTGTGCTGGGTGCAAACACAATGTTTTTACTTCTCTTTACAGTTGGTCTCCTTTGGCCGGTGAATCAAGCCCATGCCCTTGTTTATGTGAATAAAGTCTGGCCGGTGAATTAAGCCCGTGCCATGAGTCTTAGGTTCTAGTTTGGCCCTGATGAGGACATCAGCTTTCTCAAATGAGAGGAGGATGTTGTAAAGCTGACTCGGGTGCACCCAACGTGCCTTGTAAGACTCTAAGGGGTGACACTCTCTAAGGTCCCAAAGCAAGTTAGAACGTCAAGGACTGAGCCTCCGACTTGTGGTGAGCCAGTGAAGTAGTCACAAGTCATGAGCTAGCTCTGGAGCTTGAGTCATGGCCTACTCAGGAAGCAAGTTGATTCTGCTGCTGGGACGGCTCCTAGGACCCATGTCCGGGAGCCAGACTGATTCTACCAGGCTTGCCAGGCTTAATCAACAAAATAAAAACTAAGTTCTAAAAAGCGTGCTTCCAGAAAGCACTATGTTTTAGGATAGAGGGGATGCGCCAAATCATAGCAGAACTATAGGGGGAGTTCGGCAAACAGGAACTTAGGCAACTCAACCAGCGCTAGGAATCCAGTCGCCAGGTCTCAGCTCCCTCTACCAGCACGAGCCAAGCACAATGCCCAGCACGTGGTGGTGGCCCTGAGACCGGTCAGTCTATGTATGAATGTAACCTCTTCCAAATCTAATAAAGTTGATCCTTGGATATGATTACCATTTCGGTTTCGCCTCCGAGACTGGTCCAAGTGGAAGGACCCTTACTACAACCTTTTTGTGTTGCCGGAGCCTAAGGGTCCACGTCACCGACGTGTGGCTTGCCGCTATGCCAATTGGTCAGTTTGGCGACCAATATGCCTTGGGTTTCATGTGTGGCTTGTCTTTGCCTTTGGTTACCTTTTGGGGACGGATTCTGAGGTGGCTTTCGGGTTGGTTGGGATCCAGTTTTCTTAAGTCTGAATGGTTAAGCTTGCTACGTTTCTGAGTTGGCTTTTATGTAAGTGCATGATGGATGAATGCTAGACTTAAGCGCGTGTTGGGGAAACTGCTCAAGTCCAAGCGCCCTTTGAGGCGTCGGCGCAACAAATTGCCACGGACATTGCCACGCGAGGGCCGTCGGGTCAAATTTGGTCCCCGTCTTATGTGCATGGCAATGGGCGTGGCAATGGGCCTATATTTGTAGTTGTGAATTAGGGCTAATGAAGTTGACTCGTGCATGCACTGTTTATATCTCAAAGGCATTAATTACTCTATCTGACCTGCGGCGACTTATTTTCAGAAAAGAATTAATGTGATATATTCTCTTTCAGGTATCTGATATAGAGAGTCAGTTACAAACAAGTTGGGATTCACTTGCATGCCCTAGCAGCAATGGCACAAGCTTTTGGACCCATGAGTGGGACAAGCACGGAACATGCGCCGAGTCTCTATTTAGCCAGCACGCATACTTTCAAAGTGTTTTGAACTTGCGAAGCTCCGTTAATCCACTGGGAGGTCTCAACGCTGCACATTAGGAGGATGCTAGCATATTTTTCTCAAAGTTACAATTAGTAAATGCATACATATTCATATCTGAGGATCGTGTCATCATTCCAAATCTACCTACCCGTAGTTTGTGGCCATCTCACATTGTCTTGCACCTTGCCCTACCTTCTCAGCGGCTAACATTGTTCCTAACCGTGTTGCCAATGTGTTTAGGCATAGCAACAAATATGGTGGATCAGGCCCCGATCGGTAGCACCATCAAAGCATGCAACGACATCAACAATAGTATCATAGCATGCTATATCAGTATCAAGGACCATATTAGCCGCAACCTGTATAAGTGAATCAACATTAGTAGGAACCTATGTGACTCTGACTCACTATGGGATACAATGACGAGCTCAAGTAGATTAATAACTATCTCAAGTAAATCAGGCAAGTCGCTCACATTGTGTGATATAAAATCATCCTCATGTGTATCGCTAGCAATGTATGACACTATCTCTATTTGTCCTTCACAAGAAAATGGAACCTCACATATGGAAGAATGCTCAGGAGGGGAATCGGAAGGAGTAGAACTCTCAAGACCTATGATACCACTCGTAAGAGTGAGAGGAGGAACAAATGCATAATCATCATCGAAATATATAAGAAGGCGAAGTACAGGTAGAAAGTCATGCCACTCAGAGATAGGCAGATGAGAATGGACATAGACAAACCACTTCGACCTAGCAAAACCCTTTAAAAGAAACATTGCATCAAGAATCTTAATAGGACTTGGACAAGTTGGCCGAGAAGTATCAAAGTAACACTGAAGACGTGTGACCCATATGTCGAACATATGTTCAGATGGTTTATCACTATTAAAATAAAATGATAAAATTAAAGAGACTGAAAATCACAATTCATGATAAAAAATAAAATTAAAAGTAATCGAAAATAATACGTAACCCAATGATCCAAATAATTTGGATTTTATTTATTTATTTTTATAATGGAATGTAGCAAATGATGACAAACAAAAAATTGAAAAACGAAATCAATGATAAAAATGAACTATGGAATTGAAACACAAATGGAACGAAAAATAATAAGAAATAAAGAAAGACAAAATGCAAAATGCGATGGAAAACACAAACTACAAAATGGAATGAAAATAACAAGACAACAGCCACAGGCAAAAAGTAAAGCCAGGCAAGACGCTAATGAAGTGGACGAACTGAAGGAGAGGACATAAGTCATCACAACAGTTATGCCAATGAAAAGATGTGACAAAGTCTGTTAAAGAAAAAAAAAAGAGAAATGACAAATAATGTAAGTAGCACCTCGAAACTACAATCGAAAACATGCTGAAAACAGTAGTAAAATGGAGAGATATCGGGCAGCCACCAAATAGAGATAAGAGGGGCCTGCAAAAACAACCAAATAATGAGAGAAAGAACTAGCAAGTAGTGGAGTATATGGCTGGAAAATGGATAGCCAAGTAAGGAAGGTGAGTGCCAAAAAGAGAGGGTTGCAGCTAGCAAGCAAAGCTAGAAAATCAATAGAAAGAAGGTGGAGACAATGCAAGGAGGGGTGGGCTGGGAAATAGTACAAATAGATTGAGTTGTGGACAACAAGCAACAACTAAAGTAGGGTGTTGGAAGTAAGTGATGGTGGGTTGAAAATTGGCACTAGGTGGGCAGTAGTAGGGTGCCAATCCTCCAAACAATAGTGACTCTTACAATTGTGAACATAGTAGCATATGCGTCAAATTTATATGCATAGTATAGTACCTGATTATGTGTTGAAGATTCTTCCTGAGAGGTAGTCACGATCATCCTTCTAATATGAGAACATTTAGTAATTTGCAATAAGTTGAGCTTGTATCCATATGATTTTACAGCATACACCTACCTATGATAATGGTGTTTGCCCAAAATGGCTGGGGCAAAAGCTTGATGTCTACAACAAATGGCCCATAGCATAATGGTTTAAACAAAGCTGTATAAAAACTGATAGTACATAGTACCATAAAGTGAAGCAAGTTTTAGAAAACTCGTTGTTACCTGCCAGCATCACACAAAACAAAATCGCACGAGTTAGGTCGATGAGGAAGACAGGTGTCATAGTTGAGCATTAGTTGTAAACATTTGGAATGTCTTGCCTTATATGCATGAAAACCATTAATTTGCCTTATATGCATGTCAACTAATTGATGCAATTGATGGATGCCCATCTTTGCCATCAAGAAGGTAAATTGGAGCGATATCACTTTGAAAATGTTAGAAATTTGAATGAACCATGTAGAAGATCAAGTGTGCTATGAAGATGATTTGGCCACCCTCAAACTCCCCTCCAATTATCTCAATAGGATAGATGCTTGCTGAAAAATTATGGGTAGAACCACCCCTTATTTCTCTGGAAAAGCATCACAATATGAAATGCTACAAGTACAAGTTCTTAGCACTGACACAACTAAGAGTTGGGAATAAGCAAGTAATCTAGATCAATCAAAAACAAAAGATGGAATAAAAAGATTCATTGCAAGAAATCTATTTGTGAAATTAGAATATATCCAATTTCACAAATTTATATAGAGAAGTCAATGATGTCATAAGTTAAAGCTTAGAAACAATATAAGAGCAACTTAAAAAGTCAAAGGATCTAAGTCAAAACAATAATATAAAATTCAATAAACAAAAAAATCTTAGCCTAACAAATTGCTTGTCTCATCAATATCCAAGCATAAGTTGCTAATTGGATTTTAAAACAATCCGAATTCTTCTGGTTAGACCAGACCCAATGTTGACTAAGAATCAAAAGACAACCAATAAGAAAGAAAAAATAATAATACTTCAAATAAAAATTATAATTAATAAATTTATAAATCTGATCAAAAATAAAATAAAATAAACAAGAACAAGGGCCATAATATGTATACGAGTTACCGAATCAAATACAAAATACTAAAAACAAAGCACGCTCCTTAGCTCCCCACTTTTTGGACCATTATTAATCGTCTTAAACATACCATAAATACCAAAGACAAAACCAAAAGAGTCTAGTAACAAAATGATTAGGTCTACAAAAGCATCTCTACTATTACAAAGACCAGAAAACCTGTAGAAATGATCACTCCGTATTTAAAAAAATCTACAATATTTGAAAAAATATGAGACATGCGAATTATGTTCTAGTTATTGTATTCTGGGTGCAGCCTTTTTCAAAAATGTCAACCAATAAACCTGAACTAGCCAGGCTTATAGACAGGTCTAACAAATTGCATTTATCATTACTAGTTGTACAATTAAGTCCACATGAGCCTTTAGGATTGTTTCTCCACCAAAAAACGTCATATAGAAAACTACCAAAATTAGAAAGATCAAGTGATCTATATATCTTCTAACATGAGTTGAATCATGCAATAAGATGGGACAAGTACCGCAAGAAACTAATCTTTGAATAAATTCAAATTCATAACAGAAAATAAAAGCTAGCTAGATGAACAGCACAATTGGTAACCATGGGTATACCTATCATTTGTTGAAAAAGCGAATAACCTAGAGAAATATGCAAGTTATCCAAGAGAAAGTACAACCAAAAACAAACATCTTCAACATCAACTATTTTAGTAAATCTTTTCTTCTTTGAATCGACATCTTGATTCTTATTCTCAAGCCAACAAAACTCAAAATGAAAAGCATTCTTTTCAACCTTTAAAGCTTTGCATCGAGTGTCCTTTAGTGTCTTGCTAAAAACATCTCGAATTAGCTTGTTAACACGAAACTTTAAATCTTCCAAAATAAAATAAAATAAATAAGAACAAAGATCATAATATGTATACGAGTTACCGAAACAAAGACAAACGATTCACTGCAAAATAACCATTTAAGAGCAGGATCAAAAACAATAATACCAATGCCATGATTCATGCTGTGCAGAAATGGTTATTCAACATAGTTATCTTCACAACTTCACTCCCAACATGTCCAATCTAGCTTCCATGTTTAGATTTCATTCGAGTGGCTCTCAGTTGTTCATAAACTTTATCCTAAACCCTAAAACAAAAAGAGATAGAAAATCGCTCAAAGATGAGGATGATGGGGGGTTGATAGCTTCCTAATTCACCATGCTGCAAATCTAAATCTGATAGATTGGAATGGGCTAGGAGTTTAATTTTTTTGTTTCAATAAGCATATATGAAGTGCTTTCAACATATATCATTTGCTCTGCTAGAGAATCAACCGCAAAACTATTTGAACCTCTAAAATCGTCACACAGAGATTCGTTAGGCCGATCAGTAAAGAATGAGCTCCACATTGCAATTGTATGTCAAAATAACTAGAAATCAGCTGTGTAACACCATCTCTCAAGCAGCAACAGCTTCTAGCACTGGATACTCAAAGACCACCTCTTTGCCAGTTAATCGCTTGTATACTCCTCCATATGTATCCAATTTGACTTCGGTGCTATTGCGCTCTTTTGGGTCCAGGTATACCTAAACGCACAAAGAACATGATTAATTACCAAAACATGATTAATTACCAAAACAATGGCCTGAGACCATACAGACTCCAAAGCTTTGAAACTGTGGAGAAGATCATTGTTGACTGATTATATGCATATCTTTGCAACTTTATTAAAATTATCTATGCACCTTTGCAAACATTGTCAGAACCAACCCTGCAACTGTTGCCAAACGTTTTCACTATATCAGTAAGTCAAACTAATACAAGAAAAAGCAGCCCACACATACCCGCATGATTCTAGAACCATCAAGGCGATATCGAACACGTTTTCCAACAATCTCTGTTGGATACACAAGATCCTCCAAAATGGCATCATGCACGGCAGTCAAAGTGCGACTGCGAGGACGAGTAGCAGCAGATCCTTTCTTTGGAGGCCTTAAAATACGCCTTGTAGCAATAATGATGACATCCTGAACAAGCCTAACGGCTATCAAGCAACAAAGAAATTTTGGGGCAAAAAGCAATGCTAGATTCTGTGTGATATGAAGAATCAAAGCCAAAAGAATGACAAACCTTGCCACTGAACTTCTTCTCCAGCTCACGGACTAGCCTTGTATGAATTTTCTGGAAAGATTTCCTCAAACGATAAGGGACGTGAATAACAATAGCCTTTTTGTTGTTTGCAACATCAACCTCCCTGCCACAACAAAGCCAAGAAGCTCAACACTCTTCTGTGGAAGCTTTGCAATAGAGCATCAGCTTTGGAAATTTTTTATGGTGAAATGTAAGTCATTTCTTTGAAAACAGTCCCATACTTGGCTGAGTTGATATACAAGTCGCGCAAATCGCTTCGGAGTTCCTGGTTGGTATTTTCAAGATCAAATAGAGCCTGCAAAAAAAAATCACAGAAGGTTTTATACATCTAAAAACAGGTCAAAGATCAAAAGTGAAAGGTAAAGCTTATGAGAAACATTATTTATTTTAGTCATTCTAGGAATGGATCGTGATCGTGACAAGGACCTTGTGGAGTTGATACACAAATGTATTTCTTCAAATAGCCTGAGTGCTATTCAAAATCTTTTCTTACAAAAAAAAGTTGAGGACAAATTCAATTTTGAAGTCAATTTGAAATGTATGAGATAAAAATAAACTAAGACCCTTGCAAGCATGCAAGGCTCAAGCTATTACCATATAAGAGAGCTAGCTTCAGAGCCTCTGTAACCATCCTGACAGTTTGATTATTGACCACTGACCATTTACCCTTTCTACCCTTTCAATGTGGCCAAAATTTTATGTATATGAATACCAAATAATTGCGATTTTGCTCTCGCAATACAGTTATTTCAGAGGCTTCACTGCTGGTCTTAAAAGCCCAGACCGAGTTTGCCATAACAAATAATGAATAATAAGCGATCTGATACAAGCAAATTCAGCATCAATAGAAGAGTCACTCTGACAAAGAGGTTTCAACGTTCACAAAAAGCTTCAAATTAGGCATACAGTACAGTGTCGCAGTAGATGCTTACAACACTATCATAAAGTTGGTTAATCCAAAAGTAAAAATGAAGTGACAAAATCATACAAAGTGACATGCTAGGTCCGGTAGGGGCTGATTAACTTTATGTGGTCCTCATGGCAACCTACAAGGAAGCTACTATACGACATAACATCAATATCCAGACAACTCTCCAATAATTGCAGATGTCGAGTGCTATTCTAAATGGCAGCATATAATAATCTGATAATTCGAGTGGAATACTCCAGAAGTTTCCAAGCATAATGTTAACATTACTTGGGGGCAAGGGTGGCAGTGGGACATATGATGCCAGGTGGCTAACGAAAAGCCCTAAGGAGGGTGGAAGGTGAGCTTGCTGAGGCCCTTGCAAGATGACAGAAGAATGTCAGGAGAGAGGTGGCTACATGTCTGGAAGAATGAGGGCCCAATGCTGATATCAGCATAACATATAGCTACAGATGGCAGTTAGGAGCTAGGACCCAAGGGAGGTGAAACGTGTAACAGGGACCATGGAAGGGTTAGACAGTATGCAACCAAAGCATTGTTCTGTAGCATAAGCAATTGGCACTACATACTGTACTTTTTTAAAATTGTAAGATACATTTTTCAAAAAAAAATTGAAGCCTGGTAGAGGAACTTCCATAGACCCCCACAGTCCAATGGTTCCTTAGTGCACATTTAGACATACAGATCTAAGTTTGAGGATGCTTCTGCTACCATAGTTCCAACTTCCGAAGCATATTTCCAGCAGAATCGAGGCTTCCATAGTGGATTTCCAGCAGGATCGGGATTTTCAACAGAACTGGCAAGATTTGGGTATGAAGAGAGTTCTGTACCAGTTTAGCATATCCATTAGAAAGTAGGAGAACCCTAACGGTTCCATTAGAAGCAACTTTTTTAGAGTTTCGACAATGTAGACTATAATTAATCAACAATCAATCTTGAATCCCAACTCAAGGGTCAAAACTTACGAGTCCCACCTAGTACCTATTGTCATGATCCATACAACATTTTGGGGTGGAATTTATTCTAGCCTTGTATTATGGCAAAAACAAGTGCTTTTTTTTAATGTTTAGGCAAAGTCACAGTTTCATCGAATCGCGTTTCAATCAAAGAACTCCCATTTCCAAACAGACCGCTCAAATCGGATTCTGCTGTTCGAATCGGCCTGCTGAAAACCCGTGCCTGTTGCCCAAAAACTGGATTTTCTCACGAGAGAGACCCCGAGAGAGAGAGAGAGAGAGAGAGAGAGAGAGAGAGAGAGAGAGAGAGAGAGAGAGAGAGAGAGAGAGAGAGAGATGTTGTCCGTGCCACGTGGAGAAAGTGTACTATGTACATTGTAATATCATTTATGACATACATAGATAGGTCACAGAAGTACCATGTGGCATGTAAATGATCTACATTGTAAGTGCATCTAGCACTTGTTTATGCCATAATAGATTATAGAAGGCTAGAAATAAAATCCACAAAAAAGAAACCCTAAAACCGTTTCGCCAATTCTTTCCCGTTTCAAACCCTTTTCAAAAAGGTGTTTCGAAAAGGTCCATGACATATTGCCGCAAAGTAGATTACATCCAATGAAATTCCACCGTTCGAAACGCAATTTCCTTGAATGAAACGTGTTTAAGTGAAACTATGCTTCCAAGGTTCTATAAACTAAGGCAAAATGCAGAAGGCCAAAATGTGTAACTTCCTAGACACTTTGGACAAATTTACATATTCAAACTCCAAGCCTGTGCAACAGCCTACAAAGCAATTAAATTGGCATGCAAAAAATTCATGCTGGCTATTTTAGAGTATTAAAATTTAAGATATAGAGCACAATTCTTAAGATGACAAAAAATTCACATTACAAATACGAAAAATAAAACAAACATCAGTAGAATCACCCTCTTTAACTCAAGTGTTTTGCTTCAGGAAAAGGTACATTCATCAAGACAAACAGGACGCAGAGGCACTACTCACCTGAGCAACAGATTCCTCAAACTCTTCGGGCTCGAGGCCCTTCTCCTTCTGAATCTTTCTGCGAGCAGTAAACATGATTGATGGCGGTGCCGCTCCTACACACCAAAACTTGATTATATTTGAAGTTTCAAAAAGATCAGTGACTGTTTGATCATAAAACCTACGAAGGCAACAAGAGAAAATAACAATTGCCAGCTAGTCTACATAACTTTTCCAGTATGATCTTGAAAAAGCAAAAAAACTAAATATCAACACTGCCTCATTTCGACCTCAATTGAGTATTGGAACCCGACACTTAGGCCATTAATCACAGACATAATTTAACAACAGGGCCCCAACTTATGCCTATTTCACGAAGTAAATGATAACAGTACATCAACATAGACACAACCGATTAGAGCTTGACAAAATGATCGTACTTTTCCAGCACTTCCTCAATAATTATTTTATTTGACAACATGTAACACACAAGAATATACACAAAATGTACAGTTTACGTTAATCTTGATGAAGATCCATATGAAGACCAACAGCATCTTCACAAATTCATGAAGCACTCTTGAATACAAAATGCTAATTTGCATGAGTGCAGCCCATCATCTTCAGAGACCAAACAAAACTTGTAACGCTTGCAGCCTCCAATCAAGAATTACAAACTCCTTTACTACAATCAAGTTCAGCTTACAGATGCTAGCCACCACTTCACAACCTGAACAATTGTAGTAGCCATCGCATCATCCAAAACCTTCAAACCAACTTTGTTGCTAAGCATCACTGAAGTTTTCTCACTAACCGACACAACTGGACTATCCATAAGTTTGGGTCTACTCTTACCATAACCACCGCTACATTATGCAAAAGTGTCATGTAAACAACAAGAAATTCTCAATCTTTTATATACTACAGAGACTCACATTGGTAAGCCCATATTAATGGCTTCTTTGACTTCATATTCACAAACTTCAACCTCTTTGAACAGTCCTCACCATATTTTTCTTCATCGCTTTTCAAAAGTCTTCTATTTCTTATATACACTTGTCTTAACAACCTCTGATAATGGAGATTATAAGCATCAGTTCGAGCATGTTATTCTCTTCTTTTTCACACGCCTCAATAGCACTGTTGCACAATCATACAAAATTGTTCTTAATTCACACAATTTCTCTTCTTTTTCAAAAACTCAACGGTACCGTGTACATGGTCATAGAGAATTGTTCTCAATTCAACACAATGTTCTCTTCTTTATTGTCACACACTACTACTTAATCATATCAAGTTGTTAGTTTCTCAGAGAGTGTTGTTCATCCAAGAACACCTTTTAAACCCCTCAAAAACATCATCAGTCAACAACTCCAGCATAACAACTAATTTTGAAACTTGCATAAAGTCTTTTTGGTAGTGCACAAGCACCAAAACTATTGAAGGAGACTTTCTTGTAACTTTATTATTGACTATACAACCACATGTATATCTGTACGGGACACATTTACTTTCCCAATTGCTAGTGTAACATGACCCAGTTCAATACACAATACAACCTACAATAGAACTTTCATCTATGAGCTGAAAATGATTTTGTGATCTGTGAACAATAAACATTGTGGGGGGCTCGTAAGGACTTCTGCAGCCTGCTAACACCTAGTATGGTCTGATTTCGACATGCAGTGATTCAGATCATTTAAACTGATTACTACTTCCTTTGAATGTTATTACAGTACAACCTGCTTTCCTCCTCCTTTTTGCGGGTATGGCCAGTCTATAGCCTGCAACTTGGTGTTACAGTCTGTAGAATGTCTGTTACTGCTGCTGTAAATTATAGCAATCTCATCTAAGCTGATATACACTATTGCATAGAAGCAACAACAAGGGCATGTTCACTGGTTCATAATCCACCGCTGTTCCTGTTGTTTGGCTGGAAGGCTTCTCGTGATGTCTTTCATTTCTGAGACTCGATATAGTAATGAGATTCCACAACGGATATTGTTTTTGCTTGAAGGGGCATCAGATTCTTAGCTTGAATTCCATGTTAAATCAACCTCCCTTCTTTAATGATTGATTGGCTCCTTTTCATGAGAAAGAAACCAACAGTTTAGTTGAAGATATGAAAGCAATGATGGTACACTTTTCAAATTGTTTGCAGTGTAGATAAGCATCTAGAAAAACCTCTCAATCATACTCAACTCCCAGTAGATCTACAGAATCTAAGAATATTTTATTGAATTTACTTACTGTACATCTTTTAGATGTATGATAAACTATTTTGATTTGAATTTCAATGTAGATAGATTGACTCACAACATCATCTGTGGCCCTTAGCTCCTTAGTGTCACGTAAGAAAAAATCACTTTGGGTGTAATTTCTCCTTTTCTAACTTCCATCGCATCTCAATAACTACAATTTCAGATATTACCATGAAATCTTGTGCTCCTTGTTTTGTACATTATCTAAGAAGAAATAAATTAGCTAATAATTTCCTTGATGCAAGTCCAAAGTAACCGCAATGCAAACAAAGAGACAATCCTTTGGTTGATAGATAGTTTCTCTTCTGAAGTGCTGTACAGGGAATGGGAAGAGAGTGGTTGTTATTTGCCCGTATTGAACACAAAAGGAAATGAATACAATATAAAATGCATAAGAGCGAAGATTTCCGAATCGACTCAATTTTGAGTTTGGAGTCTGACTGGTGTTTATTTTAGGAAACTCGTTGAAAAAACTACTTGATTCAATTTCTAATAACAAAAGATGTCTATTTGAATCAACTTGAAACTCTCACAAATGTGAGACAAAATATATAAATAGGCACTTATTTAGTTTCTCATTCTGACTTCCTTGACGGAGACTCACACAAAGCTACAAAAGGATGAAGCGCCATTAGAAAACCAAAGCCATCTGAAAGTGGATTGTTTACTACAAAGCCATTCTCTTGTCCCAGATGAGAAGTAGTAACATATGCACCAGCAGTGTGGAAAATAATAGTTAGCAATAGAACTTCATACTTACCGAGACCATAACTCGAAAATATCTGAGTCATACAGAAGCAACCACTAAATGAGATAACGTAAACCAAACGAACTCAAAGACAATGGAGGAACTTTTAGACTAGATGCTCACCCAACACGTGCCGGCATCTTCAGGTAAGATATCAAGGCGCAAACAAACATTTACACAACATTAACTATTCGACAGAAGTTCTTCAATAAATGACATGTTGGTAAAGAACTCCTTTCCTCAACTTGGGGCAGATGTTCTCCACTCAGTAACACATGTACAGATATAAGAGAAACTAAAACTATCCAAAACTAAAAAGCAAACTTCCCACATCACAAATCAGGTTAACTTGATCCGTTCTTACTCTAAGAAACTAGTGCAAGCCTCCTGTCAGAAGGTGAAAAAGTATCAATGCTTTCTTTACTTAGATCGAACTCAAGAAAAGCTCCCACAAACGCATCCTTGAGGGTTAGTTAGGGTTTGGTCTAACAGAACAGTTTCGTCATAAAACAGAGCGTCAAAAACAATCGGAATGAATGTTTCTATGTAATAAACAGAACGAATGCAAATGGTATATGATAAGGAAGAGCATGGAACCTTCACAGACGATCGACGAGGCGATCGGGTGAGTAGCAGAAGGGTTTAGGACGCCGTGGATCGCCAATGGAAGGCCGCACCCTAGAAGAAGAAGAAGAAGAAGGAAGAAAATATATGAATAAAGGTTTGTAAAGCAAATAAACGGGGGAGATGATGCATTGGACGGCTGAGATGTGGAATCATTCAACGGTGCAGATTTTATTCTCTCCTTCTATTCGACCTTCCTTGGTGCAAGCAAATCTTCTTGTGCTTGCCAATTCTCACACAAATTGGCCTACTTGACTATTCACAAGCAATACATGGACCTTATGATGTTGGCTCGAGATCCTTCCACCTAAAAGGTTCATGCGAACCCTAGGGCCACATGAGGCCAGGCTCGAGCTCTCGGGCTTCCCCAGACAATTGACCCTAATCAAGTGCTCCTGCGGTTGGGGCAAGGTCCTCCCATGTAGGATTAAGCTTTCCCCCTTCTCGCATTATGTGAACCACTTTTGTTTTGATTGTCATTTGAGTATCATGCGAACTCAAATATCTTGCACACATACCAAGTATTTGCCTTTCATATTGCAAAAGCAAGCTACTTGGTAGGTATACATAGAACCGTGTGTTGTAATTGGTTTGTTGGTTTTCTTTGCTTGTGATTGATCCACTAGCATTAGGGTTAATACAAACTATCGTATAATATACAAGTTTAGGTTGAAGTGGAATTGGCTTGCAGCTCCATCAATAATGATAATGGTCTCTATGAAATAAAGGTAAGGTAGTGTGATGGCAACTCCCAATCTTTAATCTCCTTTGTGAATCATGAAAATGACCTAACTCTTAACTAGGCCTAATTAAAACAAACACTTGGATTCTTCCAAAAAAATTCTAGAAAAAGATAGTGTCCATGTCGATGGTTCAAACATGACCATATTGGTGGAGGTGACTGCACCTATGCTATGTATATAGAGGTGGATCTCCATGAGTTGGGGGCTTTCATTCTCATCCTGAGAGTGGATAGCTCTTTCATGCGATTAGTAGGCCAGGACAATATCTTAGACTCACAATATAGGTATGGGATGGTTGAAGGTAGGATGAAGTGGTATAGGATGTTCTAACTTGGTGGAGACTTAAGCATGCTTGATGTTGTTATAAAGCAACAATACATGGGAATGAGATGGCAATATCACTTTGGAAGAACAACTATAGAGCATTTCCATAATTAATCTTACCTTGGTTTGTTTTGACATGGAAGTTCATAACATTTAACATTAGAGCCACCAATCATTGTGATTAGGGTACAATCGTTTTACCTCCAACTTCATGAAAGTGTGCTTAAAGAGCTTGCATTTCATCTATGTTTAATATCTTTTATGTTTGGTTGATCTCCATAGTGTTTTGGATAAGAAACAAGTCTAGCCAAGGGTCTAAAGTTTTTTTGCTTTTTGGCAACTGATTTTTGTTTTCCTCTTAATTTATGCACACTCAGGAAAAAAAAGATAGCCTAATTTGACTTTTCTTTTGGCACATTTGAGAAGACATAAAACCCAAAAAGAAAATTCCCTCAGCCTTTATAATTGATGAAGGAATTAGAGAAAAAAAAAAAGACCTTGCACAATAGCCTCTTATACGAATCTGAACATGTGCAAGTGTGGCGCAGGAGAATACCTTGCCTGCACATGCAAGCAAAATGGTTTCACGTCCCTGGTTAATTCCATTAATTAACGATGTTGTTCCACTGTCTAGCATACCGCGTACGTTGTTATGTCTCACATAGAATTTAGTAGTGATTGTTAGGGGCATTACCTACTAGTTGAAAATTAGTTACATTCTACGAGACGTCCTACTGAGAGTGAGTGAGTAGACCCTTGAACTGGCAATCAACCAAAGTGAACTAGCTAAGGTGTCCCAATACACTAAGTGATATTGTAGTCCCTTTTCTATGTTCCCTAATACCTACGTATATAAGGATTAGAAAACGAAGATGGATCTACTAAAGTGTGTATAACATTATGGTATGGGTTTCGATCAAAGAAGAGAGAGTAGAAGAAATGTGAAATGGAAGGGGATGTCATGTATTTTTTATGAACATAGTATAGGGTATCAAGGCAGAGCCATGCCATACTAACCCCATAGACCTCATGATCGAGCATGAAAGTATGAGAACTATTGTAGTGGCTTGGCTTGGCCTACTCCAAGGGTTGACCACAAGCTTATAAAAGACGTATTTAGATCCAACAAAGTAGATCTCTGATTCTAAGGAATCAGATAATTAAGACACAATGGAGTTCGCGCAGGAACTCTGGTTCACTCTTCTCCATTTGTATATCTCCTCATCATCACATATGTGAGTGGTCGTTTTGTATATATATACACAGACATGGTTTAGTTACAATGACTGTGTGGGCAACGAGCGTGAAACAACGTAGTTACCAAAAAGTACTTAAGTGAACTGTAATGTGGTCTGCGTTGGACGGGGTAGTGTGGATGACGTGGACCTCGAACTCGAAGGAGGTTGAAGAAGTGTAGAACTCGAATACCTCGAACTCGAAGAGTTCATCGTCAATCCTGCTTTTGTTCTAGTTGATTGATTTTGCAGACGTTCAACTTCAGAGAGTAAGGGTGTAGTGCTATTAGAGAGAGAGAGAGAGAGAGAGAGAGAGAGAGAGAGAGAGAGAGAGAGAGAGAGAGAGAGAGAGAGAGAGAGAGAGAGAGAGAGAGAGAGAGAGAGTATTTACATAGTGTACTGGTGCTCAAGAATTGAGACGAACTCGAATGATTCGTCTTCTGATGACTCAAATTCTAATTATTCGAATTCAGGTGAGTTGGAGTGATGCTTAATTCCAACACCCCCCCTTAAGCTTAACTCCTAGGGTCTTGAATGAAATTAAGCAAGCTACATAATGCAACATGCTTTTCTCTTGACAGAGGCTTAGTCAAGATATCAGCCAACATATTGGCTGTAGGATAGTAACTTAATTTGACATCTTTATTTTGAACTTTCTCTCTAAGAAAATGAAATTGAGCTTCAATGTGTTTAGTTCTATAGTGAGTTCATGGGTTCAGAGATAGAGCAATGTAGCTCTGATTGTCGCAATAGAGTATTGTTGGACTGATTTGAGAGATCATAAGATCCTGAAGCAATCTTTTGAGCCAGATAATTCCCTTCACTATAGAGGTAGCTACGACATATTCTGCTTTAGTGGAGAACAAGGAAATGCATTTCTACTTTCGACTATTCCACAAAATGGGTCCTTGTGCTAGAAAGCAAAGATATTTAGATGTGGATTTTCTTGTGTCCACATTACCAGCCCAATCAGAGTTAGAATAAGTGAGTAATGTCAAAGCATCCTCTATATTTCCATTATAACATAAACCATAGTGCTTAGTGGATTTAATGTATATTAGTACTCTGAGGAGAGCCTTCTAGTGAGGTAGGCTGAGATTTGACATAAACTATGACAATGTGCTGACTATAAGTGCTAAATCAGGTCTGGTGTAGACCATGGCATATGTGATCGATCCAACTATTGATTGATAGGGATAGTTGCACATATGTTTCTTCTCTGCATCAATTTTTGGACACATATCCTTTGATATCTTCAATCCTCCTAAGTCCATAGTCGAGTCTATTGACTTGCAGTTTTCCATGCCATACCAGTAGAGTACACTGGTTAGATATCTCTCTTGACTTAACGTGATACTTCTCTTCACTCTATCTCTAGTTATCTCGATTCCCAAAAGGTAGTGCATAGGACCTGAATCAGTCATTTCGAATTCCTTCGACAAAAGTATCTTCGTCTCATGAAGTAGCTGATTTGAATTGTTCATGATCAGTGAGTCATCAACATATAGAGCTATTAAGACATAGCTTGAGCCTCTATGTTTGAGATAAACATTAGAGTCAGTAGAGTTTGGGATGAAGTCATGCTGCAACAAGAATTGATTGATTCTATCAAACCAGGTCTTTGAAGCTTGCTTTAGCCCATAGAGAGCTCTTTGTAGCTTACAAACCTTATGTTCTTGGCCTTGAAAGATGTAACTTTTAGGTTGATAGATGTAGATGTCTTCTTGTATATATCCATTAAAAAAGGCTGTCTGAACGTCCATCTGGTGAACTTCCAGATCTTCGGCAACTGTGAAGGAGAATAAAGATCGAATTTATTGAAGTTTTACAACTGGACTGTATGTCTCAGTGTAGTCAATCCCATAGTTTGTTCATAACTTTTGACAACTAGTAGAGCTTTCCATTTGGTTGTTGAACCATCTAGATTGAGCTTCAACTGAAGATCCACTTGGTGTCGATGATCTTTGCATTGGTAGGAGCTACGACAAGATGCTAGGTCTTGTTCTTCATTAATGAATTGTACTCAGCATGCATGGCAGAATGCCACTTGTCTACATTTGAATTCAACAATGCATCTGTTATTGAAGTGGGTTCATCATTGCTGATGAATACCTGAGGGGTGAAACGATCAGGTTATTGTTGATGTCGAGCAGATCTTCAAGCAATAGTCAGTTGTTGAGATGATGATTCTCCTTGTTGTGTGACAGGGGTATCTCCAATGTTCGTTGGGACAATCGTAGGTTGAGGCCTGTCGATGGTGATGGGAGTCGTTGGAACAAACTCTTATATTGGTTGCTTCTGCTTGAAGTCGAAGAATTTATCTTCGAGGAAGATGACATCTTGACTAACTGAGATTCGGTTTGACTCGACATCAAAAATTTGATATGCTTTGTGTGATGTCGAGTATCCAATGAAGATACTCCTATAGCTAACAAGGTCAAGCTTCTCTCTTAAATCAGAGGGATGTGTACATAACAAAGGTAGCCACACACTCGAAGGTGTCTGAGACTCAGTTTGTAGCCATAGAAAGTTTCGAAAGGAGTCTTTGAGTTGACTGCTTTGGTACTCGAATAGTTTTGTAGATAGCAAGTTGTTGAAACAGCTTCATCCCAAAAAATCTTGGTGAGCCAAGCATTTGACATCATTGATCATGTTGCATTTAGCGCTCTAGTGGCCTGTCCTTTTGGGAATCTTGATCTAGGCTATTCGCCTAGTAGGCACATCTCACATACACGTCGAATGTCAGTGGATGTAGCATTAAAGTTTAAATCCTTGACTATATTGTTATGATGCATATACAAGATTGATCTCATGTTTAAGTGTCCTAATCTTTGATGCTATAATTGGGAATTTGAAGTAATCACATTAATAGAAAGTGCATATTCGTGACCCTGAATGTACAAATTACCTTCTTTGTTTGTAGAGAGGATTTCTTTATCGTTCTTGTCTAGAATGGAACATTGCCTCGAATTGAACAAGGCTCTATAGCCCTGATCAGTGAGCTTGCTTTGGTCAGTTTGAGTATGTACAATACATCCTTGAGCAAGTTCAATTTACCATTAGGAAGATAAAGGCGATAAATCCTTTGCCTTCGATCTGCAATGCACTTGAGTCACCGAAGTAGACATACTTCAATTCTGCTGGTGTGAGGTTTTCCAATAAGGACTTGCATGAAGTCATGTGCTGAGAAGCACCAGAATCGAGATACCAGACCATTGCATCTCTAATAGGTTCATCTTGTATCATTAATGATGTTGGGTCTTCGAGAAAGGTTCTGGCAGAATTAGATCCTCCATCCTACTGCATTCTTTTCATTGCTTCGTTGTGCTTGAGAAGTCGACAATCCTTGATGTCGTCGTTGGTTCTCTTGCAAAAATAACAATATCACTCTTGAACCCTTGCCAAGCTGCAAAAAAATCATTGTTCACCAGAAAAACCTTCGCAATTTCTACTCTAGTTTCATATTTGTCAAATCTATCTATCTATTCACCCCCTCTTGATGTGCCATAGGTTGTGCACTAATTTCTATCTCTGGCTGCTCTTGAGGTGGCCCTGCATCTTCCATTTTCCTTCTTGCTTGATCCTCCTCTGCCAAGCCTTTGGGTCTGTAGGGGGCTTCTTGGATCTCTTCATTCTGGAACTTGTCTTCTTCAAACAATACATCTCTGCTGATTATGATTTTTCAGCTCATTGCATCATACAGTTTGTATCCATGTGACTCAAGAGCATAGCCAACTAGGATGGTCCTCATAGACCTTTCATCTAGTTTGGTTCTTTTCTCCTTCGGGATATGCATGTAGGCCATACATCCAAATGTCCTTACATGAGATAGGTCTAGCTTATTCCCTATCCAAACTTCTTCTAGAGTTTTGCCCTATACTGCAGTGGTCAGTGTTCGATCTGTAGGTAGATTGATGTGGACACAACTTCACTCCATAATGTAATTGACAATTTTGCTTGTGTTAGCAAACATCTCGCTGTATCAAGTATTGTCCTATTCTTTCTTTCGGCAATGTCGTTGTGCTGCGGAGTGTAAGGCAATGTGTACTTCCTGCTAATGCCATTTTCACTGCAATATGTTTTGAAGGTCATACTTGTGTACTCACCTCCATTGTTTTATCTTAAACACTTTAGGATTGCACCTGTCTATTTCTCTGAGAAACATTTGAAGTCCTTCAATGCACTCAGGGCATCAAATTTTAACTTGAGAAAATAGACAAATGTTTTGTGGCTATAATCATCCACAAACGTTATGAAGTACCTTGCTCCTGAGAATGATTTCACGTTCATTGGGCCACACAAATCTGTGTGGACCAATTCCAAAATGGATGTGGCTCGGGCCCCTTCACCATTGAAGGGCAAACGATGTTGCTCACCCAATAGCTTCACAACTATTCAGAATGCTCTAACTTCTTCGCTTGGCCACACTCCAGGAGTGCAGTGTAACCGTGATGCTTCTGGTAACAATCAACTGTATCAGTTGTACATATGTGTGGCAACTGATGCTTCCACATTGATTGATTGCCTGGTTTTCCAGACCTCCGAGTGTTCATTGATTGTGCACTTCCTGCCTTTCTGATACCTTGTGTCCCAATATGCACTGCAAATTTTGTTGTTGAAGAAATCACTCAGAACCAGAAGAGTGTGTATATGTATGTATAGCAGCAGCATTGATGAGTCTTGGATACTATCATTCTTTTGCTGAGCATCTTCATTAGAAACATAGCATAGCATTTTCCAAGAACAATGCTCATAATATAATATGTAATTGCAAGGATGTGAAGTTATTCGATAATAAATTAGCCATTTTCACTTATTATATTGTCTTTATTTCCATGGCCAAAATTTAAAATTCCACTAATCCATCATCCTTTCTTTCAAGGGGGGAGGTTCTTATTACCAAACTCCTCCATGGAAATATTTGGGGATTGGGAGCTAGGCCTTGAAGGCCCTTGTGATGGTCGCAGAAGGACCCAAGAAGAGGTCGTACTTCCTTGTTGTAAAAACTGAGTTTCACGTTGAGATGAAACTATCAGAACAAGTCATGAAATACAAGAACTTAGTAAGTTTTAACATGAAAAATGTCAAGAAATTCAAAAATTTATGTACGAATTGAATACGGCTAATGTTATCACAATAAATGGTAGTTGGATAGTTCTGTTTGAAGTTCAGACTCTTTAAGAGAAGCCTCACTGAGATGGTTTCTTTGGTTGTTTATGTTGTTGCTATGTATTCAGCTATAGTCGAGGACTTATGCCTCTTCCTATTCCTTGAAATGGGTGCCAAAAATAGATAGATGTAGTAACTAGAAGCTGAATTCCTGGTACTTAAGTCTTCCACCCAAGCTGAATAAGACTATCCAAATAAGGACAAAGAAAGGGTAGCATTACCTAAACAACAAAGAACTTGATTCTTTGTCGATTGAATATACTTCATCACTCTTTATGAATGGTTTCCAATGTTGAACTCTAGAATTCAACATGGATTGAGAGACTGTGCTTACTATATATTCCAAATTAGGTCCGGTGCACACCATTGCATACATTAATGAGCTGATAAGTGAGTGCTATGGATAATTCTTCATGATTGAGACTACAACAGGTGTCGAAGGGCACATATCCTTGTTGAGTTTAAGTCTTGGTTCCATTAGTGAGTCAGTCAACTTTGATTTATGCATTTCGAATTTTTCTAGGATGTGTTTTAGATATTTTTGTTGGCTTAGAAGAATTGTCTTCTTGGCTCTATCGCAAAGGATTTGAATGCCACATAGAAAGTGTATAGGTCTGAGATTTGTCATGTCAAATTTTGTAGACAGATTCGACTTGGTACTTTTGAGCAACGAAGTACTATTACTTAAAAGTATATAGTCATCAATACAGAGAGAAATAATTAGGTACTTTGGACATTCATACTTAATATAGACATTTGAGCTAGTAGTAGTAGAATAAAAATCAAGCTATAATAGATAATCATTGATTCGTTGAAACCAACCCATGTGTGCTTGTCTGAGCCCATATAGAACTTTATGAATCTTACACACTCGATCTTAAAGACCCTCAATGTCATAGTCTTCAAGTTGTTGCATGTAAATATCTTCATGGATGTAACGATTCAAGATTGCAATTTGTATATTCATATGACATACTTCAAGATCATCTTATGTTGCTATAATTGCCAACAAGGTTCGAATAGATGTAAGTTTTATAACAGGACTAAAAGTCTTTCTGTAATCATTACCTGATAATTGTGAGTAGCCTTTGGTTACAAATCTTGCCTTCCATTTAGAAATGGAGCCATTGGAATTGTACTTTTGTTTGAACATCCAATTGCATTGTTGACTGACCCTTGTTTTGGTAAGATAATTGACAAGAGTCTAGATTTGGTTATGTATCAATGATTGTATTCACTATTCATTATTGCCTTCCACTTATCATAATTCACATTAGACAATACATCTTGAAGAGTGAGAGGTTCCTTGACTGTTGTTCCAAAAGACTGAGTGAATCTTTCTTGTGGATGCGTGATTTGACCAAATCTTTAAACAATTGGTTGTTTTTCATTATCTGAGCCTAAAGAAAAATGACATGGTTCAAGGTGTGAAGTGGATGGATTTGAGTCAAGCGTTTCTTCGACATTGCCAGACAATGGTTTAGGATTCAAACCAATATTAATTCATGTTGTCTCATTTGAGGTTATAAAATTTGTTTTCTAGAAAGGCTACATCTCTGCTAACAAATGTCTTACCTGTCGAAAATCAGTGGGAATGAGCGGAAGCTGAAGAGCGGGCTTGATGTAGGATCGGAAGCACAATAGATAGCAGTAGAATATTCAAATTGAATGATTCAGACAAATGCACAATGAAATGATACAGTAGTGGGACTGAAAATTTGCACTCTGATTAATATCAAATCGTGAGTACAATGCTTGAAGTGATAACTTTAGCTTACAGTCATTCAGAGTGATAACTTTGGTTACAAAAACTCAAATAATTAGAAGAAGTTTTCTGATGAAGATTCTAGGATTGATATCCTACAAAATATCTACAACTACCTTTTGTTGCAGTTATTACAACTGCCTCATTACAGTTAATGCATGTACAAAGTGGGTGGACTGTCAATGCGAAGTCCTTGGGTAGGATATTAGACCAACAATATCGAATTTTTTGAGTCGATCTTGTATTGAAAAACTCTAGAAAATTTGATCCTAACTTTTTCATTTCAATCCTCTGTTCAGAAATTCGAGCCTTATGTTTCTGGTTTTTTTGAATGCTCATTATTAAATGGATTTTAGGTTGAGCATCGAATTCCAGAACTCCTTATTAATGTAATGGGTTAGACTTGGATATGATAGGAACTAGCTAAGTGAACTGATCGAATATGCAATGTCAGGTTGAGTGTAGATCTCAATAAGGAATGCATTTATTTTCTGGAACCAGGCTCTGGGTGACTATTTCATCCCATAGAGTGCCTTGTGAATTTTGCACACGATGTGTTGCTTACCCCTCAGTTCGTATCCTTCCGGTTGTGACATAAAAATTTCCTCTTCAATGGTCCCGTTGAGGAAAGCGCTGGACATCCATTTGATGGACTTCGAGATCTACTGCGGTTGCAAAGGAAAGTAATAGTCGGATCAAAGCATGTTTGACGATTGGACTGAAGGTCTCGGAATAGTCCAGATCTAGAATCTAGAAATAGCCTTTGATGACCAGCTTGGCTTTGTATTGATTCAGCCTTCCTTCAGCATCATACTTCGCCTTGAATATCCATTAGTAGTAAAGTTGATTTGCTTGCTACCTTCATCTCTTTGCTTCTTCAAACATTCATTTGCAAAATGCCCTTTGATTCCACAATAAAAGCATTTCAACTTAGACTTATCTTTCTTTTTGCCAAAAGAAGAAGTCTCACCTTGATCTTGCCCTTTAGACCACTTGCCTTTGCCTTTGCCCTTGAACTTGCCTTTGATGAACATAGCATCCTCTTCATAATGAGATGTCGATGTAGATCCACCTCCTCTTGATTGAAGCCTATACTCCTCATTCACCAAGATCTCTTGCAAATCCACAATACTTGGCAAAGTCTTTTGAATAGCAAAACTTTGAACAAGATTAGCATGATCATCCAACAAGCCACTAAGTATACCTTGAACAAGCTCTACCTCCTTAATGCTTTCATCAATACATGCTAACTCATCATTGAATGCCTTAACCCTCAAAACAAAATCATGAGTACTCTCTTCCTTCTTTTGCAAACTTTGAAAGATTTGCCTCCTAAGAGTAAGCACTCTTGATGTAGACTTGGATTCATAAAGCTTCTTCAAAGCTTCCCAAGCCTCCAAAGATGATGTGCACTTACCAACTTCCTTGAGAAGTTCATTGGTAACATTCATCTTAATCATGTGTAGAGCTTTCTTTGTTCTCTTGTCATACCTCACTTGATCTTGAGGTGCTTGAGGTCTCTCCTCCACACCTGCAACAATCTCCATCAACTCATTCATCTCCAATAAGGACTCCATCCTCACCTTCCAAGTAGAATAGTTGATTGAGGTAAGCCTTTCATTGCTCTCCAACATAAAGCCTCCACTTGTAGCCATGTTGAAGTGACCTGATCTTCTTCTTTCAACCTGTTTCAATGCACAAATCACTCTCTTGAATGTCAACAAATGAACTCAAGAAGAAATCACAAAGATATGGAACCTCTCAAATCTCTTCTAGCACTTCTAACTAGAAACTCAACACATAGAATAGTGAAATCTTGATCAACCTATGATCTATCCTTAATCTAATGATTCTTGTCACTTTATAAGATTGAAACACACTCAAATGAAGTTCAATTAACCTCACAAACTAGAGATCCAATCAAAATTAGGGTTTTGACAAAATCACAAAAAATTGAATAGCTCAAATTCTACATGCAATTTCTAGAAACTTGGTATATCTTCTTGTAGACTCCAATGAGACCTTCCTAATGCACCAAAAATCATCTAATTCCAGTAAACCAAGTGTGAAATCAGAATTGATCAAGTATTTAATCCTATATTGAGTTTTGACCTACAAAAGATCAATTCTACACATGCAAAAATGCTGATTTTTGAGTAGAGATCAATCTAGCATGCTCTAGTATTGGTAACTCCTCCAAATACTTGCTAAAGATGGCTGATCCTTTCATAATCTGAAACACAAGAACTCTGATACCATGTGAAGGATTTCAGATCATTCAAGATCCAATCCATGTCCCAAATCTTTGGTTACAATAAGGAGCAAACCACCAATCCTGCCAATGTAGAAAAATCAGCATCTACATACAAAATGAGATGCAAACTCTAAGAGATATTGATCAAACATGAACCAAAACATAAAATATGTTTGCTTTCCGTACAATTACAGTACCCTACTGTATTTCACACGTGTGAAACCGAAAATAGCAATAAATGATCATTCTACACACAAGATTGCAAGATAACACCAATATAGTGCACCAATGAGTAGTAGAACCCAAAGAGAACCATGTATAATGATGAAATGAGAGAGAGAAGAGAGAAGATGTGTCTCTCCATGAGTTACATCCTTTTATAGAGTCTCCAAACCCTATTTGGCCACTTGGCTTTCCCTCCAAAATGTAAACCCTACTATTTTTGGGTCTAGATTCAATGTACCCAAAGTTCAAATTTGAATCTCTCTCAAACTCGACTACCAACTTTCCCACACTCTTCAAAAGTGTTTATTGAATGTATTTTAAACTAATATAACTTCAAAAAGTTTATCTCTAAGTCTAAAATGAGTTTTGGCCTCTTATTGACAATTTACCAAAACTAGACTAATCTAGTTGAAATCTCTCACAATGAGACTTCTTCTTTTGGCAAAAAGAAAGATAAGTCTAAGTTGAAATGCTTTTATTGTGGAATCAAAGGGCATTTTGCAAATGAATGTTTGAAGAAGCAAAGAGATGAAGGTAGCAAGCAAATCAACTTTATTACTAATGATGAGGGTCTAGGTGGTGGTGATTCTCTTTTGATGTGTTTGTGAGAGATTTCAACTAGTTTAGTCTACTTTAGTCACATTTTGGTAAATTGTGTGTAGAATGATCATTTATTGCTATTTTTGGTTCCACACGTGTGAAATACAGTAGGGTACTGTAATTGTACGGACAACAAACATATTTTATGTTTTGGTTCATGTTTGATCAATATCTCTTAGAGTTTGCATCTCATTTTGTATGTAGATGCTGATTTTTCTACATTGGCAGGATTGTTGGTTTGCTCCTTATTGTAACCAAAGATTTGGGACATGGATTGGATCTTGAATGATCTGAAATCCTTCACATGGTATCAACTACGCCTTTAACGAAAGAAAATCAAGGGATACACACCTTCCTAGTTGGTTACCTTTAACTCTTTCATTCTCTCTCTCTCCCTCTCTCTCTCTCTCTCTCTCTCTCTCTCTCTCTCTCTCTCTCTCTCTCTCTCTCTCTCTCTCTCTATCTCTCTCTCTCTCTCTCTCTCTCTCTCTCTCTCTCTCTCTCTCTCTCTCTCTCATGGATGGTACTCTACTTTACTTTTTCTACTTGATATTGTAAACCTTGCAAGGTATATGACCCTTAGAAAGTTTTTTGGTGGGCATATTTAAACCTCCAACTACATTTACGGCATTTTCAGAGGTCAAGATCACCTGCCTCTCATCCTACAATTACAAATGACCACTTCACTTTTATTTGATTGCACCTATATTAGTGGTGAGGCACTTCATCTTCTCCTCCCATGCTTTCTTGCACTCTCTTTCCACGCTTTCTTGCACTCTCCTCCTTCTACTCTTCTGGCAAAGCAATTTTGGAGCTCTTTGCGCCCTTCCTCCTACGTTTGGAGATGGTTCTACTATGCACACGGTATGTGTATTCAGCACTTCTTTATTCTTGTTATTAGAACGTGTATTAAGTAATCATATTGCATAAGTTTTGGAAGGCACTCTTTCGCTGCCTACTGCATCGCAGTATAGGTTATTGCTTTTAATAGAGAGTTTGTATGAGGTACCATGTTTGCTATATGGCAATCACTGCTTAGATATGGTTTTCTTGCATCCATTCATATGTGTTTATGCATCGCTGGCTAAGGTGATTGGCTATGCCATCCCTAGCTAGACATCTTGTTTATGAATAAATACCATCAAAAACATATTTGGTAGACAATATACATTGACAATCGCTGTTCTGTAGGGTATATCATCTGCCGAATTGCAATCCTTGCTCTCTTTATGTATGCCTGCATGTAAGATACATGAGGTACCCACTCTACAAGAGCGCTCAAAGTAGCCCAACATTGCCTATCTAGCATACTATCCTATGTATAGTAGGGTAGCTCTTTAGATAATTTGGTATGAAAGAAGTATATCCCGATGGACCAACGATGAGCTAGTATACCTTTCTCACTCCACTTTCCAGGAATGAGCTCTCTTGATGGTTTTTAATATGTGTTTATGCATCGCTGGCAAAGGTGATTGGCTATGCCATCACTAGCTAGACATCTTGTTTATGAATGAATACCATCAGTCGCTGGCATCTTGTTTATGAAAATACCATCAAAAACATATTTGGTAGACAATATACCACGTGTTTTGAATTTTTTATTTAGTGTCACAAATTCTTAGTTTTTTTAGTGCAATATCGATCTCAAGCGCGTCAAATAGACTTCTAGTATCGGTTTTGACCGCGGATACATTGGAAAGAGAAATTTGGGGTGAAAAAATGCACTTGAGAGCGATATCTATTGATCTCAGGTGTGGATGTACAAATGGAAAGCAAAAAGGCTGAAAGGTGCACTTGAAATCAATATTTGACGCATAAATCAAATTTTTTTTAAAGGACACATGAAAAAGCACGCTTGAGAGCGATATCCTAGAAAGAAATATCGATTTCAGGCGTAGAGGTACAAACAAAGAGAAATGAGATTGAAAAGTGCGCTTGAAATCGATAATAGACCCAAAAATCAAAAATCACGAACGACACGTGTTGTTGCATGATTGGTCCAAAATATTCGGCCTTACAGAAAATGATTGATATGACAATTGTCACGTGCAGAATGATGCTTGGCGTTATCTGATTCATGCACGTGTGACACACCCACGTGTCCCTCATTAATGAGTCGTAATGATTTGTACGGATGGACACGTGGACCACTGAATTGATGCCACATATCTCTCGTTAGTTTTTCACACGTGTAATTTTTTTTCTATAAATACCTCCACGGATTTTTCATTTTTCCTCACAAATTTTCAGTGTTTTACATCGCAATATCGATCTCAAGCCTGTCCAACAGCCTTCTAGAATCCGCCATCGTCTACTATGCTCGAGATCGATACCGTGATATCTCCAATATTGCTTTCCAGCGTGGAACTTCACTTTCTTTTTATTTTTTCTGTTGCTAATCCTGTGCTCCAAATCAATACTCAATCTTTCAAGCTTCCCGTTGCAAATTTTTTTGTGTCCTTTCTTCCGCAAATTTTTTTGTGTCTTTTCTTCTACAAATATTTTTTTCTGTCCTTCTTTTATATCTAACCATGATGGCTAGGACCAAAGCCATTGCTTGTGCCATAACCACTGTACAGCCTTCTCGTGCCCGTGTCCCCCTTGATACTGGCCGTAGACATGGCAGAAGGCAGGTCTGGCTGAGGGAGATCAGAAAACTCCATCATTTCGATCTTATGGGAAGGCCAAAATTTTGGACTTAAGAACATCATCAGGAGGAAAATCTATTTCCAAAATTTTAGTCTAACATGTATATGTGCATTCAGAGATAAATGTGCAAGGATTCATCAACCATTAGGATCACAAAAAAAAAAAATTGTGAGTATTGATATTTTACAATACTTTGATTTTTCATCATTCCTTATCATTTATTACTAAAGTTGCCAATCTGATCATTTTTCTCTTGCAGATTTATATCCATCCGATATAAATGAATGGGAGCCAAGTGGATCTCTTGCAGGTGTGTTAGATGTAATACACACTGATATTGGACATCTGCAATATAGATGTAGAACTGCAAAAGATCTTGTTGATTATGTAATCTTCTTTTATAACTCAATGTACATTCCTGATATATTTCTTTGAATATATTTGTGGGTTTCTTTTCAAGCGTTAATGTACACAAAACAATAATGTTTGTATGCAAAAATTTATCAGATAGTTTATCATCTAAACTTATGGATGAAGGCTGGGACAAAAAATCAAATGGAGAAATAGAATGCAGAATCAAAATGTTTTCCATGCGCTTTCGCTACCAAATAGAACAACATATGTTGAGTTTATGCTTCCATTATCAAAAATGAAAAAAACCCAAGAGTAAATGGATGCCACTCGATCAAGACTTGGAAGCCAGTGGACTATTGGAAGGTTTGCGGATATCGAGAAAATCCTAACCCTAGTTAATGAGGGATTTGGCACCCTGTGTGTGCCAACCCAATCGTCACATAGAGATTTGATATTTAAAAAGTCAATGGAAGGACTTTAGGCCTTTTTGTGGGACTTTTAATGTCGCAAGCCTAAATGTCAAGCTAGTGAATAAAGTTGGGGTTCCCACCAAATTTCAATTTCAAATTGGTTCCCTCCAATTAATGAATGGGTTCCCACTCTTTTTTAATATGAATAGTTAGGGAGGTAGAAATGGGCCAATAGGATTTTGAGGCCAAGGTCCTCCTCTCCACTATAAATAGGGGCAAACTCGACTTGCTCCTCATGTTTTCATCTTCATTTCAATACAAGCAGATTGATTCTCTTATGGAATGGACTTGTGAATGTCCTTGCTCTCTAACTATATTCCTCCATCTCTCATGCTTTGATGTATTTGCTAGTTGTTGGATCTGAATGTCATTGGAATTACTATTTCTTATGCTTTTGGTGAGAGAGAAAGGGAGAGAGAGAGAAAGAGTAAGTTATTATCATTATGGATCTTAGGGTTAATGGATGTAGTGTTAATCTTAGTGTTAATGGATGTTAGAGCTGGATGTGGATCTTTCATACATGCTGAAATATGAGATATGCTATCGCTCTCACCGGATCGAACCTCTGCGTGACGACTACCTTCATCTCCTTGATGCTTGGATCTTGGATTGAGGATAAGATAGGAAATAATCCCACTACAATTTCGGCACCATTGCCAAGAATTTCTCATTTCGTTAAGTGTCGAGGAAGTTACAAATTTTTGAAAATGTCAAAAAAAGAAATTATGTAGCTTGGTCATTAGCCTCAACAATGTCATTGCTAGCAGCTGCACCTATCTACAAGGATCAAAATGAACAAGCATTATCATGGGACGCTTTTTTGGATGTGTCAACTACCCATTTGTAAATAAACAAGGTTATAATGAATGGCCACCGAACCTATATGGCTATTATTGAAAATTTGCATTAAAGCTTTGAGGTTGGTGTCATGGGACTGCCAACAGTTTTGGTGTGGGATACTATTGGAGGATTTGCGGATATCGAGACAACCCTAACCCTAGTTAATAAGTGAGAGGGATTTGGCATCCTGCATGTGTAAGTCCAATCCGATGGTCACATAGAGATTTGATAATTAGAAAGTCAGTAAAAGGACTTTAGGCCTTTTTGCAAAAGTTTTAATGTCACATGCCTAAATGTCCAGTTAGTGAATAAAGTTGGGTTTCCCACCAAATTTCAATTTCAAATTGGTTCCCTCCAATTATTGAATGGATTCCCACTCTTTTGTAAATATGAATAGTTAGAGAGGTAGAAATGGGCCAATAGGACTTTGAGGCTAAGGTCCTCCTCTCCACTATAAATAGGAGCAAACTCGAGTTACTCCTCATGTTTTCATCTTCATTTCAATACAAGTAGATTGGTTCTCTTATGGGATGGACTTGTGAATGTTCTTACTCTCTAACTTTATTCGAGTAATAGGAGGAGGAGAGGCTGATCATGTTTTTGAATAAGAGCCTGATTCAGAGGACAGAACGATTTGGGGTCACATTGTAGGTATTACCTTAGGAGGAAGGGAAGTAGCTAGCCTACGAGATCCAATTTTCTTTGGGACAGCCCTGCTTCCTTTTTCTCGAGGTAGTTGGCAAGTCTAATCTATCCAGAGGCAGGTCTCTGGAGGTGTTGGCATTATTCACATGAAACCTTGAATACCTGTCTCGAAGTCGTTTGAGAATAACAAGCTTACCATGCACGTCCAGAAGATAAGAATCCTCAAAAATACTGGGACATGAGCACCCTATAAGACCTGCATGGCTGTCACGGTAAAACGAACATCAAGCCAAAGTGGCAGGGTGACATTCCTCACAGATCGGCTGAAAGGAGCTCTAGGGATCAACAATTCAGTCGATAACTTCTTTTGGACATAAATAACAACTGTTGTTCAGCTATGACACCTGTCTTCCTCAATAAACTAACTTGAGTAGTTTTGTTTTGTGGGATGGTGGCAGGTATCAGCTGGATGTCTTGAAAGTGGTTATGCTTTATGGTGCTTTGTAGTATTGTGTTTTACTTTTCAGCTGTATTTTACCTTGTTGGATTATGAATAAAGGCTTCAAAGAGCTTCAGTCTTGCTTTGTCAAGAGGAACTAAGTGCAGTCTTGTATCTCTCTCTCTCTCTCTCTCTCTCCTCTCTCTCTCTCTCTCTCTCTCTCTCTCTCTCTCTCTCTCTCTCTCTCTCTCTCTCTCTCTCTCTCTCGCATCCTGGTGGTGTAAATCTAACTATTCCTTGGTTGGGATAGTACTGAAGCTCTTACCTTTTATCCAATTCATAAGCTAACAAAGCTCTGTTTGCATGATTTAGTCCACAACAGGATGATTTCAAGATACTGTTGCTTTGGGTTATGGGGAGCCCCTTCCTCCGCCTAACCATTTTGTTCAGACTTTGATTTGCTGTCTGAAAAAAGACTGTTGAAATGAATAATTTTATCATCGATACTGATATGGCCACTTTTTTCTACTGGACCTAAGGATAATATTCTTTGTCTTATTGATTTACTTGAGAATATTGATTGGGTTAAGATCTATCTTGAGTTTGTTAAGAAGGAAGATACTCTGAGTCTAATGTAAAATCTTTATAATCATCTCAATGATTTCATCGAAAGATTTAAAGAAGAAGATAAGTTCTGTAATTTACACATTAGAAAAGTATTCATGTGTCTGGAAAATAAAAATGGTATCACACCTACTGTTATTTCCCCATCCATATCTGATGCACCTCTTTCACCACATCATCTTGTCTTTACTGATGACCTTGACGAGGATAGTGCCTCTCAGCTGGAAATATTTTCCCAAGACATTTGTGACATTGGTGACCTTTCTTCTTATGATTTTTGCCAATCTAAAAGCTGTCAAGTTCCTTTTGTCCCCAACAGTCTTGTATCTCTCGTTTATATTCACCCTGTCTTGCTATCAAAAATACTCCCAAGCACACTTTTCATTTAAATTTTCTCTAGCCGATGTACCCCACTCAAAAGCGATACTAAAAGCCTGTTCAACGCGCTTGAGATCGATATTTCCATGAGAAAACTGAATTTTTGAAGAAAAATGATAAATCCGGTACATGTGGCATCATTTAAGTGGTCACAGTGTTTGTCCATACGCATCATTTTGACTCATTAATGAGGGGCACATGGGTGTATTGAGACGTGCAACGAATTCATCTTGGCGATGTTAGCACACATACTATCGAAGATGAATGCACTGTAATGTGATTTTCTAGCAATGATCAATTCAAACTACTGTCAAATGTTTGTATGTACCTAAACTCACTAGAAATATGTTATCAGTAAGTAGAATTGCTGATTTACGTATTAGGGTAGAGTTTGAGTCTGATCAATGCCGAATTATCGATAGGACAAATAAGATCCTTGCACTCGGCAAGAGACATGGATACTTATATAAACTGGCATGTAGGAATTTGATGGAAATGTGGTGAGTAGCCAAAATGGTGAGCAGATGGGAATAGATCGGTAGTGTGTCAATTACTAGCTATGAGTTCAAGATGAAATGAATACCGCAATGCACAATGGAACCAAAAACATAGTGTAGAAGAAAATACACTCTGATAATAATCAAAACTGAGTACAAGAGCTTGAAGCTAGTGCAAATCAGTGGGCGTTAAGTCAGCCTTCAGCTGAGTTTGTCAGCTAACTATCTTAAAGATTCGTCAGAATCAACCAACATCTATTTCGACAGTATACCGAGGTTTGTTTTGAGAATGAACAGTAACATTTTCCCACCAAAAAACTTTCTAAGAGTCATATACCTTGCAAGGTTTACAATATCAAGTAGAAGTA
>MU834746.1:0-44563 GCA_029204225.1 Diphasiastrum complanatum
CTCTCAAACTCGGCTCTCAACTCATCTCTACTGGAAGCCCTTTTGAGTGGAGAGGTTTTGCATCGACACCTCGGGGCATGACATCAACTAACAACCTGATCTTAACTATTGTGTTGATAGATTAAGCCAATTGATGCAAAATCCTAGTGTGGAACATTGGAAGCTAGGCAAGAGAGTATTGAGATACATCTTGAGAACTAGTGATTTTGGCATTGTTTATGGAGGATCATCACCTAACTTGTTTGGATTTCGGACTTTGCTGGAGATTAAACGGATAGGAAGTCCATAAGTGCACATGCTATATTCATAGGTGATGGAGCTATCTCTTGGATGTCAAAAAGACAAGCTACTATCTCATTGTCATCGAGTGAGGCCAAATACAAAGCTCTTACATCTTGTACAAAGGAGATGCTATGGATTAAAAGAATGGTAATGGATTTTCACTTGTTGGATTTTTCAGAGAGTCCAATCATCTTTTGTGATAACCTTTCAACCCAAATATTGGTAAGCAATCCTATTTTTCATGCAAGCAGTAAGCATATCGAAGTGGCTTATCAATTTGTGAGACAAGAAGTCATGGCAAAGGAGGTGGAGCTTCAACATGTTTCTTCAAGGGAGTGTATGGCTAATATCTTCACCATTGGAAAAAGACTTGTTTATGAAACATAGAACCTCACTTGGAGTTCTATCAAAATCTATGCTAAAACTAGTTGAAGAGGAAATGTGAAAAATTGTCAACTAGTTTGGTTCTTATTTGGTATTTTTGGAGGCCAAAATGAAATCTCAAGTTAGATATAGTTTCATATTTATCAATAAAGTCATAACTAGTGGTTTTACTACTTTTAGCAAGTAGATAAATGGATGAGGTCGTGTATGGACCCATTCTAACTGGCTAATACTAGTACATTGCATTTGGACTAGTTTGTCTAGGTTTTTGGTTAAGTATCTAAAAGTTGCCATTTTAGAGCATATTGTTGGCAAGTGGCCAAATGACATTTTGGGAGTTATAAATAGCCGTACCAGCATGGAAAACATATCATTGTATTTCCATTTCATATGGAAAAGTCATCTCTTGAGTTTCTATGCATGTTCATGATCATATCTTTGAGATTTATGCAATTCTTCATGCTAATTTTGATGAATTCTATCTTGTGACTAAATTTAGATGTGCATACCAAATTGGCCCAAGATCATAGATCCATTAGTTATGTTTTGGATCTGTAATTTTCACAATCTGTTCATTGTATTGTCAACCATCGATGCCTTTAGTTAATTGACAACTTGTAACCCCCCCCCCCCCCCCCCCCCACCAGATGATGCCCATGCTTTATTATTGCTTTTGGCCTAGCTACCCTCAATGCCTTCCTTTTGGACATTACTTCAATAGATCATAGATCTTTTAGCCACTATTAAAATCCTTGAATTAAATGTCACCTAAATCTTTGCAATCGTCTTGTTTCCAAAAAAAAAACTAGTATTATTGCTTTAGTGATACCTATGTGGCTCTCTTTGAAACCATTATGTGGCCTTGCATATTCAAAGCAATTGCACTAAGCACCTTCATTCACAAGCTCGCCTGTTCAAGCCCATTTTATTATGCAAGCCAAAGTGAAATCTTTAAGCAAATATGCGAGCTTTTGTACAAGAATCTCACGAGAGTCTCATTAGACTCAACATTGTTTTTCTTTGCTCTCATGTATGATAAGTACAAAAGAAAGATGACTCTTTTAAAAATTAACAAACATAAACAATAATTGAAATTACATTTTAAACATCTATAACATCACTATTTCCTAAAAAAAATCTCCTAATTAGGCCATACACTCTCCATTAAGATTATACCATCCAATAAAGATTGAAGCTACTAAAGAATGGCCTAGCCGCGAATCAAGCATATGCACAACTGCTGACTTTATAGTTTTTGAAACAAGACATAAAATGGACAACTTTTCTCCAATCTACCTGTCACATTCAAAAACACTATACTTAAAAAAAAGACAAAGTAGCAACAAGAGAAAGAATATATTTGAAGAAATACCATAATCCTCCATTTGAAATTCATTTTGGCCTTGCAAATACATGTATACCTTTAAACATCTTTTTCTTTTGGCATGTCAAATAGTGGCTTGCCAAAAGTCAAGTTTGCTAAAGAAGATGGTCAAGTAGTCTCGCATTCTTTACCCATTCTAATATTATTTTGGCAACACTTTACAATGGATCTCATCATGAAAATATTGAACACATGGACATAATATGATATGGACAAGTTTGGATATATTTATGTTAGGGACCCAACCCCTTGGGACCCACACCTAATTTGAAACCGGAAATTGGACTAGGCTTGTTGACTTGACTAGTGGCTTGTGGACCACATCTCATGCATGTCACTTGTCAATATCAGGAATATGTGCTTGGCATGAAGACTTCTACCTTTGAGGTATAGATCTCATTTATCGTTCATTCTATCTACCTAAGAGAAGGTAGATGGATGAGAGCTAGCTAGAGGTAGGAGATGGCTGAGAGCTATAGTGGTGGTATGGGACCCCGAGGGGATTTGGAGTATGGATTTAGAGTTTGTAACAATTGGTATCACAGCCACCACAAATTGTGTCAGATTTAATCGTTCCTACGTAAAAAAAATTCGAATAGTGGCGAAGCCGTTTTTAGGCCATTTTTTTATGTTTTTGACATTTTTCTCAAAAAGACATTGGCAAAATAATTTTTTTCCAAAAAAAATTAATTAAGAAAAGAAAACAACAGGTCGTGGGACTGCCTACCTGGTAGCTAGCTCACAACTTACGTGGCAACCTAATTGTCCACGTCGCAACCCATTCCATTGCAATTGGCCATAGTTTCCTCTTACTATGTGGGGATTCAAGAAAGAGGGGAAGGGAGAATTATGAATTGCCATTTCTCGTCTTTTTTTTGGTGGATTCCCATTTCTTTTCCATCTCTTTTCATAAGTTTCTTTCTTCGTCTACCATGGCAACCATGGACAGTTGAAAATGAAGCTTTAAGAAACTGTTGAAAATGAGTATTATTATTTGTGGATACTCTCAATAGTTGTTAGCTTGGAGTTGGAAAAACCTCTTTATATAAATAAAGTTTTTTTTTTCCTACTCTTGCAATGGATCCTAATGTGCCAAGGCACCTAGGCTGAAGCTACTAGAACTACTATTGTCCAAGACGTTGAGTCCCCTACGCTGGCAATCAACAATCTACAACAGCAGATTCTTCGTATGCACGCAAGGCATACCATGGACCAGCAAGAGTTAAGGGAGATGGCTCAAACGAAGCAAGCTTTGCACTATACTCTCTTTACACCTGATCCTTTTTTCAAAAGATAAGAAAGATAGGTCCTCATATGTTGTGTTGTCGTGGTTGGATCGATGGACTTCACAATTTTCCGTGCACGATTCAACGAACGACAACAAGATTTACACCAATCAATAGCAACAGCATCGGATCTTTGCGAATAGAAATTGGGTGTATCTTAAAGTCCCAAAAGGCTCTAAGGTACTGAGGACTGGAAAATGTCCTAAGCTTTCCCTTCATAACAATGGGCACTTTCATATTGTAAGTAGGAAACTAAATCAAAATCAAAGTACATCCAATTTTCTATGCTTGTCGTTTAAAGAAATGACTCAATGGAAAGGATAATTTGATTCAGCAAGACAACCTAGTGCAATTAGAGAGTCTGTCAACCTTCTGAACCTTAGGCCATTGCTGATGTATGTCGACATGGGCTCAGAAACTGTGAGGTGACTGAGTACTTGGTATGTTGGAAAGGTAGTTTTGCAGACTAGCAACACTTGGGAAATTCCCAGATGTCCTTCCTAAAAAGAAAAGTCTTTTAATTCGACCAAACGTAGTAAATTTACTTGGTGGGCCAAAGTACACCACTAAAAATAGAAAGTACTAGCACAAACCAGCCAGTCAAAACAGGGACAAAGGTCTTGATTGACAATTGCATATTCACTAACATGGCAAAAAAGGTACATCAAGTTGAATCTAGGATGCTAAACACAACAAAAACAACAAATGCAGCCTTCCAACACATCATCAACTCCAGCATACAGAGCACAAACCAAATACTTATGTACATACACTTAAAACATCATAAATGTTTCCTATATATATATATTGGCACATTATCCTAATTGTTAGAAAGAAATGGAATGGGCCAGCAAATATACAAAGGATTTACATTAAAATGCAATGAACACAATGTTAATAGCATGACAGAAATCTACATAACCTTTGCATTGGAGTAAAAATAAATAATAAATATCAAGCACCTGAATTTGCTTATGGCAAATAGTATAAAATCCAAAATTGGATTGTTGAGAAGGGCATTCGCTCTTTCCAACCTCGTTCAGATTCTGAAACTACTAATAATGTTGAAACTTGACACATGCTATCATCTTTCAATTTTGGACACGAAGAACTCTTTTTTTTTTAATTATTGGAAGTCCTAAGCTTAGGAAAGTCAAATTTGGAGCCTCACATGAGATGAGCCATTGAAACTACTTTAATTGCATGACAGGATTAGTTCAGCAATCACATCAATAAACTATTCTACCTCAATGTTCGGTTCTCGTTCATCCTCCCTTTTATTGGACACGTCTACTTAACCTCTTACAAAGGACAATGGTAAACAAAGGTCGAATGCTATCTTATCTTGATGGTCATGTAAATTGCTAAGAGAAGGGGCCCATAAGAACTTCCTGCTAGGTTCAAAACCTGTACATCAACTGAACATTTGGCAACTATCAAAGTACACAGAGAATGAGACAAATCCTGCTGTTTTGATACCTTTTGTTTCTTCTTGTAACTGGCAGCCTATGTCATCTAAAATCAGATTCCTTAGAAAATCTAGTTTTTTTTACGTCAATACAATGTGCCTACGGTGTTACAAGCTTGAATGTTTCTTATATAAAAGAGTAAGTTCACTGAAATAGCTCATCTTTTCTTTTGCATTTTAGCGTACTACATGCACAGAAGAAAAGTTTTTCCTCCTCTACTCTCCAGCCTTTTGGCAGGCTTGTGAAGCGCGAGAAGAGCTTAGAGAATCTACAGCTGCCACATCTACACAAATAGCCAGAGGGAAAGCCCATTAAAGTGTACTGGCAGAGTTAGCATAGAACAAGGAAAGAACCAGACAGGTGCCAAATTCTGACACTAGTGAAATGAACTAAGCCTAGTATTGAACTTAGAAGACTAGCAAGTACGACCATGAAGGCCTTGAATTGAGTACAACTCTTTACATGCAAAAAGTAAGCAGGGGTAAACAACAGACAGCTCAAAATTGTTGATGGGAAAGACAGGGTGATGGTTGAGTCACTGGTTGATCAGCAAGCGTAAAAGTAACAACAGCTCATAGGAGTCGGATACAACATCTCCATTAATAAAAAAAGAATCTAAATATTCAAATGTCTTTTTCAACTTCAGAAACATTCAGTTTAAGGACATAAGCTGCAAAACTATTCCTGCATCAATGCAATAAGCCACCGAGACAATGCGTGACAAGGGTTACCTAAAGAGAAGACAGACATGAGCATGCCGCTGATTCTGACATTGATGCCACAGGGTTAAATAACTATGTAACATACTTTGCAAGAAGTGGCTGACCTGCAACAACGGAAACGAAGCAAAAATCCTCGAAAATAGTGGCTCACATCATAGTGATGAAAGATGCTTTTGATCAAAACAATGCCGATCAGAAATAACGAGTTAAAAGACTGCCTTGTCTGATGATATTTGAGTATAGGCTCGCTGTTCGCTGTTCGAGGTTTGTCAATAATGCAAAGACTTCACTCAGTGATTAACTTGCATCTAGTTCATAGTTTTAGTTCCATAGCGTAAGAAAAAGCCTCATTATAGATGCCGCTCTGTACGGGCATGGGAAAAATTTCCAAATCTGTACAGAGCGGTCTTTTAATCTTTTATTTTGAAAGATGAAGATTATATTTATTTGTCTCATTCATTTTTTACATAATGAGTAATACATGTTAATAAAGAAGTAACACAACGGGTATGGATGATCTAGTTTATGATTTACCATAGAGCTTAAAAGTCATTAATTCAACATTGATCAACCCAAAACTATTGGTGACAACTGAAAAAGATAAACGAAACTCTAGCATAAACCTTCGGCATTGGACGACTGAAGAACTTTGCTTTGAAAGACCATCACCCTGTAATCATAAATTAAACCCAAATCCTCTTTGCACTATACGGTTACCAGCTAAATAGCAAGTCAGAAAGTTTAAATAAAACAAATCAAAATAAAAAAATCCCACAAGAATTTAGAATCCATTAGTAACAAACATCAGGAACACTCATTGCATACTAGCATGAACAGTCATTAACAGAATTTCCATGAACCCTACTACAACACAGTTGTAACTCGCACAGCCTACTCATGTGAAATAAAAAACCATACACCTGTAGCAATACTTCTAGGAGGTAGTTAGAAACTATCCATGCTGTCCTTATCGGGTGGCCACTGCATAATTGCTGCTGTTTATGAAGAGTTAGCAAATGGTGTAGCAACAAATGAACAGAATTAGTTGACTGCAAAAATTCTATTTATTATCTAATTCAAGGAAGGACCAAATTGACTTGAAAATTAGCATATTCAGGTTAGCAGAAGCCACTGTAATCAGCACTGATGAAAAGTCTTGGCACCACTGCATCTGCAACCTCTGCATGTAAGGAATAACATCAGCAACAAATCTGATAAATACGTGTACTGCCAAGGCTCTGCATGAAAATGACGCAAAAGCTAATAAAAATATTTTCTACATTTCAGCAAGTGAGATAGCCATGCCACAGTGGCAAAAATAATATTGAGAAACAACACAAGCTTATGTATGCATCACAAAATCCATAATCAAAATAAACTAGCCCTCAACTAAAAAAAATCCCAGCACCCCTTAACCACCACCACCTGTAGTCAAGTGTCAGCATTTGCATTGATCTTTAGTGCCTAAATTTTCAAATTTCAAGCTCTGCATATGTGACCTGGAGATTTCAACATGCAATTCAGAACGTCAGTGACCTCAAGAATTTACTCTTCGAGCTAGACAAGCCTTTGTCAATTAGCTGATAAAGATATTAAACAGACAACAATGCTATATCAGTCCAGTTATGAATGAGCAATTTCATGAGCATAGTAAACAGTCGATTTGAATTGCGACTTGATTTAGGTCAATTGAATTTTTCCCAAGTTCTAATTGTGTTCTGGCAAAACGAGTAAAAAGAATCCTGATTTGCTTGCAGATTGTCAAAAAACAAGGGAAAACCCATATTTTTTCAAAGATAAAAAGGTTAGAATAATATTGATTCGAATTAAGAATGTTCAGAAAGCTTCAATTTGCGATCCTTTAATAGTATTCCCCTAAGCTTAATCAATTAAGCGTATGCATAACAACAGGTCCCTAATAAAACAAATCACACACTTGCCTTTGCTTTACCGCCCCATTTCAGACATGAACTTCTCGTACTCTGACTCCACAGCAGCAGTGTGCTGCTGACCACTTGAAAAAGTAGCTGTGTTTGTAGCCCAGGGTGGAGGGGCCCCACTGCCCCCTGGCGCAGGGGGTTGCTGGGAGGGGGGACCACTAGGAGGCATTGCTGTGTAGTATCCTTGGAATTGAGAGGAAGGATAGCCTGAATTGCTTGTCATTCCCATTTGAGGAGGCACATTAGAACCTGTCTGACTTCCAGCCCAACCTACACTTGAAGTATTTGACGGTGCAGCATTGAATTGCGAGCCATTTGCAGGAACCCCTGGCAAGGCCTGGGATGGTAGGCCTTGAGGCGAAAAAGCTTGTGATGGATACCCTTCATAACCCATATTTTTTGCATCCTGAAGAGGTGGTCCCGAGTAGCTAGGTGGAGTAGGTTGAGATGGAGGACCTGCATATCCTGAAGACAATGGAGCAGCTGAAGATGGTGGTCCTGAATAAGGAGTATAGAACCCACCTTGAGGCGGCCCGTTATATGCAGGGGAAGGGCCAGAAAATTCATGACGCTGTGGCCCAGGAAAGGGGCTTCCATGAGGAGGAGGTGCATTTGGTCGTGTCATGCCAAAATGATTTGTGGGCTGACTAATTCCAGGAGGAGCTACCCAAGGTGGAGGAGCCATTCCTCCGCCCATTGGGGCACCGCCTGGTGGATGATGAGGAAATTGTTGCTGTTGCTGATACTGCTGAGAAGGGTGACCACCAGCACCCATCATGTCCATGCTAAAAGATGGACCCCCTCCAGGTGGTCCGGGTGGAAGTTGGCGGCCTGCCACTCGCACAGCTAACATCTTACCATCGATCCTATAGCCATTCATGTGAGAAACTGCCTGAGCTGCAAAAGCTGCACTTGAATATTTCACAAACCCGTAGCCTTTGCTCAAACCATTCAACTTATCCCTGATCAGCTTTACGCTTTCCACCCTTCCAAACGGAGCAAACAATCTCATCAAACCAGCTTCATCCACAGAGACTGGTAAATGACCCACATAGAGGTTTGAATCATCCGAGTCTTTGGTGAATTTACTCCCAGGAAAGCCCCCCCCAGCAACAGGACCGAAAGGATTCATCCCAAAGCCTTGCTGCTGTTGTATACCGCCTGCATTAGATCCTGCAGACACAGCTGTTCCACCACCAGGAAAGAGAGCTCCTGTTGCAGAACCACCAGCCCATTGACCACCACTCATTTGTGGTCCAGGAAGAGCAAGTGTGGGACCATTCTGTCTTCCAGGAGCAGACCCCCCAACACCTCCAAGTGCACTCTCAGAGCCGCCTCCTAGTTCCGCCAGAAAGTTTTTGTATTCATCATCCATCTTGTTTCCCTGAACAGAGCCCTTGAGGGGGCAATCTATAGTGGGATGACCTCCATCGCCACAAACCCTACACAGCACATCGCTCTTGAACGTTGAATGCCTGGAGGGGCAAGCATATTGCCGATGCCCCAATTCTCCACATAACCGGCAGTACTCATCATCTCTGACTGTGCCATTTAGAGCTGCAAGTTCACGCAATTGAGCTCTTTTGTGCTCGTTAATAACTTCATCAACAGGAACCAGAAGCTTTTCAACCATTGCTCCAGCCTTTTCCAAAGAATCCTGATTGTCTGCTTCAATAAGCACATGAAGATCTTCATTTTCAGATGAATCCGCCTTAAATTCTCGCCTTTGATGGGACCTTCCCTCCTTTACAGAACCCTTACCCCTAATCACGATTTTTGTGCCAGTTTCCCTCTCCATCCTCTTTTGTGTGTTTCCTCGCGGGCCTATAATGAGCCCAATGAAATTGTACCCGGGATAATCCTTAGTTGGGATAAATAACTTCTTGTAAAGCTTGGGAGGCCTGTAATCAGCTGGGGGTTTGTAAGCAGGATTTTTTGCAATGAGCTCTGCAATAATTTCCTGTCTTTCCTGAGTCAATTTTTCACGAGCCCTAAATTCACGAGTATTGATCCTAATTCCCATATTATCATAAAGTGGTTCAGGCGACGGAGATCTAAACCCATCTGGTCTATCATCAAATAGCTGCCCTGTCTGTAACTTCCTGCTAATTTCAAGCAGCTTGATGTTAAGGGCCTGGATCTCTGGATCTAAATCGATTCCACCCGCAAGCTCTTTTACAAAATCAGGTAGCTGAATCTGCCCTAACAAAGGGTTCTTGCCCTCATCAGACTCCCATCTAGATTTTCTTTTCTTCGATTCTGCTGCTTCGCTTTCATTATTCTCTTCATCCCCTTGAGGCTGTGGATCCCAGCGACTCCTCCGCTTCTTTCCAGGGTTACTAAGCTCTGACGTGGCCGTATTGCCATCACCTGCCTGATTAGCTTCTGCATCATCCTCGACCCCCACAGAGCGGGACGGCGGCGTAGAGGCGGATGGCTCAGCACCTACAGATCTAGGCATTCCATACGCATCTAAACCCTTGCTATCTGTTTGCAATGACAAACCCTCATTGTAAGGTTTTTCAGCCTCATCAGAACTAGGGACCTTTTCGACGGCTACTTTTACATAGTCTAGAGGTGCTTCTGCGTCTTCATAGCCAGCATCTGCATCTGCTACAACCGTACTGGCTTCCCTCTCTTCCTCACCTTTATACGCATCCATCTTGCAGGTATCCCCTTCTTGAACCGCCAATGCCTCCCCGTTCTGTTCATAACACACCTGCTGCTTCTGTACCAAAAAGCCTCGATCCTCAGATTCCAAACAAGAAGGCTCTTGCTGAGGCTGTTCCTTTGCTTGCAGATCTACATCCGCGCCTGCGAGCTCTACATAGCCGGCGGAATAGGAAACCCCATTCTGCTGCTGAGGTGAAAACATTTCTGAGCTTATTGCAGCACCAGCAGCATCATCCATCACCGCTGATTGATGCAATCCCACGGCCACGCCGTGCTCCATCACCAATGCCTCTGCCGCTTGCATTAATAAGCAGACGCTTTTCTCTCTCTCTCTCTCTCTCTCTCTCTCTCCGTAAGATCAAAGAAAAACACGAAGGACAGGAGAAACGAAAAGAAGAGAGATGATATATATGAAGGAAAAAGAGCGGCTTGTTTAAGCCCACAGAAATAGTAGGTTTAGATCCCATGGATATAATATTTTAGGGTTAGGGCTCCATATAGTTCTACTTTTTGGATTGTTGACTCTCTTTTTAGGTACAATTCTAAGTGACTCCGAATTTTGGCATGTGGCATATTTGTTATTGGGAGTCTTTTCGATGAATAATTATCAAAATCTGACAAACTTTGATCGGTTTCACGATTATCTAAGCTGCATCACGAAAATTTACCTCAATAACTCAGCATATCTTTCCTTTATTAACATAACATTTCACTTCATACTATTGATTGCTCTTTGCTTTATCATTATCTAATCAAGATTGGTTGTTTTGTATAAATTAGATATTCTGAATTGAAATCTTTTGTAACAGTACATGGATTTGTGCGGATAGTATTGATATCCATATGGCATGGATTTGTCTTGATACTGAAATGGATATCACTGCCTAAGATTATTAAAACATCTTGATTTGCTATATTGTAAGTCTAGCTTGCTCCTCTAGGTACACACACTATAATGATAGGATATGAGCTTGTGAGTATTTGGAAAGCATGGATATGCTCAAGAAAATTGACATTGGTATACAACCTGTTGAGTTCGCTCTCAACGGTTGTAAGGCTTGAAATGGCATGGATTTTTCCCGAGACCTACCTATATGTCCATGTCGTACCTATCACGTTTCATTTAATGACTACGGTAAACTTAGCATACTTATGATTGTTTTATCATGTTTTGATATGGACCTATACCCTAGAAACTGATAAGTATGGCATCTGTCCTGATACAGTAATATGAGGAGTTGGCCTATTGCTATTACTTTTACTTCAATGGGAAGATTATACTATTATTCACAAGTGCTATTTATGTTGTTAAGTTGTGATACTTATTTTTGACATGGATAACAACTAACACTTGTCTTCCTCATGTGCTAACTTTCACAGTGTGCTTTCAGTACTATGAGAACTTCCCAGCTTTTACTTTACCTAGTTGGATTATGAATAAAGGCTTCAAAGTATTCACATTATATCTTGAACTAAGACATATATGTTGGTTATTGGCAAGAAGAATTATGGCATCCACACAGGAACATACGATGTCACTCATCCAGGTTAGTAATAGTAAACTCTTACTTGATGAGTTTTTTTTTTTGCGAGTATTATTGAGAGGAAGACTAGTGAATGCAAATTTAATGCATTACTTGCATTGAAATCAATAACTTCGGCATAACCGATTAGGCTTTTTTACGATATACTCATATGCTCATTTTATTCTATACAAATTGTTCTTCCATGTGAAAAGACAGATCTTTCAAAACCTTGATCAAAGCCAGTCATATATCACCTTGGTGATGTGATGGTGAGATGAATTTATTAGAGATCTCAGTGAGATATTAAAAAAACCCAACTTATTGATCCAATTAGTCTATTTTATACTTCTAAAAGATGTCTAAGTGATCAATATATCTGATGTCATTTTGGTCAAGTTATTTCTATGAGTGAGCGACAAGAGAAACCCTTTGATGAGATAGCACCTTAGAGATTGATTTAAGGAACACATGAGAGAAACAATCAATACATGGCTTATATCTTGAGTCCAAAGACCTAGTAGTCAAAGTTGACAACGAGGGATTTAGAGTCAAGACATCAATCTATATTAGAGTGAATGAATTACAGATCTTGGTAGCAAGACATTCCATATAACTCCAAAGTGCTACTAGGACAAGATTTGGTCCGGGATTATCATGACTGGGTTAGGATTGTGGAACTACCCCTCCCTGGAGATATGTCTATGTGCACATGTGGTTCTAGGCTCTATATAAGGAGGCCAAACTTGCCCTACTACACACATTTGTGGTAGGCTCTCACTCTACTTTCATGCTTCCTATAGCTTGGCTTGGGGGTGAAGCTTCTAGAGGTCAATTGCTTGCTTCTACTTGGTTGGGTGGTTTCTCCATTGTGTTTGTCTTGTAAGCAGGATCTTGAGGAGCTTTTCCTTATAGTGGTATTAGATCAAGGCTTACGAAGATCGGGAAAACTTGGAGAGGTGGTGTTTTTCATTAGAACCTGAGAAAGTGCTTAGAACCAGAAATAAACAATTGAGAAATCGTTCTATCTCTTAGTGCTTAATTCGGTGAAAAGGTCGTATTGAGGATGATGATTCATGACAGAGAGAGTTGACAGCATAAAGAAGAATTTTCCTAAGTTCAGCTTTTGAGGATAGGAGCAGTTCAAGGGGGCAAGAATGTCATGTCCATGACCAGTACATAGGACTCAGTATACTTCTAGTCTTGGATACATGGTACTCCAATGAAACAATTAGTTATGCCACGTCATACTAGACGTGACCCGAAAGTAACTAATATCCTTGTGAGGCCCAGAACACACTAAATGGAGTTAGTACAAGGTTTGGGATAGGTTATGCATGTGTAGAGTTATCAATAGCAAGTCTATGAATAGAGGATCCATGCATAGAAACTCTATTCTAGATGAATCTATGTATAGGGGAGTTAGGACCTTGCATGTCTATGTGCACAGGTGGTTCTAGGCTCTATATAAGGAGGCCAAACTCGCCCTACTACACACATTTGTGGTTGATTCATTGTCAGGCTCTCACTCTACTTTCATGCTTCCTATACCTTGGCTTGGGGGTGAAGCTTCTCGAGGTTGATTGCTTGCTTCTACTTGGTTGGGTGGTTTCTCCATTGTGTGTTTTCCATTGTGTTTGTCTTGTAAGCAGGATCTTGAGGAGATTTCCCTTATAATAAGACGTAGTGCTGACAGTAGTTCCCTCAACGTTTATGAATTGGGTGAGAATTCAGTCTAGAGAGAACTAAGAAGATCTTCTAACCAATATATAGAATTGTATTTAAGAATTTTGAATCCACTGCTTGAGTACGTCCTAGAGAATATACATGACATCATGAGAGACATTGGAAGGGACCCTCGAGTGGAGTATGATAGAGAAGTAGTTCGAGAACTTTATAAGCAAGCAAGATACCAATAGCAAGAATTGTATGTCACATGGGTGCTAGATCAATGTTATACCCCTATATAGGCTATATCTCTGGGGGCGTGGAAAACCTCCATTAGTAGTAAGGGTATGGTTTGGTTGATATAATATGTTGGACATCACTGGTTCAATATTAGTTTTGGGACATGTCCAACCATCCCCATAACGGCACGACACTACAAGAGAGTGGTGTTGTATTCCAATTATGATGTTTTCTTCTCAACGTTGATCCCTTGGAGAGAAAATTCCCTAGCATGGATTTGACTACGCACCTCACAACCCATAGCTTAGTACGGCCTCTTGGCCAATAACTCGCCCTACTTTACCCATCCCTAGTTTTTTTATAGTACCCAAAATCATTTACTACAATAGAAGATCCAACATTTTCTAGCTTAGCACCCTAGTTGGCATGAATTAGCTTTCATGGGCATTTTCCAAATTCCTTCCTCTCTTGTGGTCGTCCTACTGCCTGCTAGATGCAACATCTTAAAATTCTTGAAATGGTGAGAAAACGACTACAAATAGCTCAATTTTTTTGGGAAGAAAGTCAAAATTGCTTCATTTCTCAAAATCAAGACTTTGGCTTAATATTTCAACCAAAATTAATGCCACCACTTTCTATGGAAGCTCTTGGCTTCCAATCCAAAATTCGACAACTCTTTATGCTTGAATTGGTGCTTTTGAAGTCTAATTATCGCTTATTAATGGCTGCAATTTCCAAACTCTTAGAAAATCATTATTTTGAAACTCTTTTGATTGAGTCCTCTGTATTATGCACAAACCTTGTCAGACTCTAATACCAAACCAAAATTCACAATTCACAAGATCACAAGTCAACATAGATAGAAAACAAGACAATAAGCACTCTCAGATTAGAACTCCCAGAGTAGTAATCTTCTGAAAATCCAAACATTGTACATATAGTATTCTTGGTGGCAACCCATGCATGACCAGGGTTGTTGACAAGAGCCATGTTCCGCATCAACTGTCTAATCACTCGAACAACTATCCCTAGTCTGCTGATTGGACCTTAGACCCAATGACATAGTAAATGTACTTTAATATAAACACTTATTGGGCATATTTATTTCTAGGGACTATTTGTCTCATTCTGCCCCCACCTTACCATTTGACATATGTATGATCAAGAACTCATCAATGAATAGATCATGAGTTCAAGGCCATAAATCTCTTAGAGATCATGAGTTGAAATTTATAAAGCCCCAGTAACCTTTGCAAATGGCTTCCATGGCCTAAATCTTGGATCAAGAGTTACATGAGCAACCAAGATCTTGACCCACATCTTGAATTAGATAGAGAGTTTAAATATCAACACACCATTAAGATCATGGGTTCAAGGCTATGTACCCGTTTCTCAAAGCCTTTGAACAATCATAATAGCTAAAATTTTAAGTTGAGAACTGCATCAAAATCTTGACCTTTACCTTGATCTAAAATTTGATTTTCTAATGGAGGCCATAACAACCTTAAAAAGTGACAAATGCCTAGCATAAACATAGGAAAAATGTTGGATGATCATCCTTTTAATCCGATCTATAATTTGCATCCATTCATCTATCCAGTTTCACTTAGAATTTGCTTTGCGCAAGAACATAGATCATGCTACACAGTGACATAGACAGAAAAACACTCTCCACAGCAAGCTCACATAGCAACTGTATTTCTCAAAATGAAATTACACTGTACATATAGTTGTTCACTCAGGCAACCCATGCATGACCCAGGTTGCCGTTGGTGGGACGCATGTCCCATCGACTTGCCTCGTGGCAAGGCCAACTGATCCTTATCAACTGATAGGAGCCACAGTACAGTAGCACAATGATTCTACTTTAATTCTAACTCTCTCCCTTAAAGTAGAGTCTACTTTATACAGTCATATACATAGCTTTAAAGCTAACAAACTTTAAGTACAGAAAGCTTTGATCTAAACTTATCAAAATTTTCTCCAACAAGTGGCTTAGTGAAAATATCAGCTAGTTGTTCTTCTGTGCTACAATGAACAACATGAATTTCACAACTCAGTAGCCTCTCACGTATAAAGTGATACTGAATCTCAATGTTTTTAGTTCACGCATGGAACACTGGATTCTTTGCTAGCTGAATGCCACCCTGACTATCGCTATGTAAAGTCGTGGGATTTTTCTGCCTCAAGCCAACTTCTTCCAAGATTTGTCTCAACCATATAGCTTCTTGTGCTGCACTACACATTGTCTTATACTCTGCTTCTGTGGTGGATAGAGCAATTGTACTTTGCTTCTTACTAGACCAGGAAAAGCAACTACTACAAAACTGGAATACATACCCTATGGTGGACCTACGATCATCAAAGTCACCTCCCCAATCCGCATCCACATAGCCACACAACTAAGGTAAACTATCATGCTTCCTGTAAATCAAGCCATAATCTGAAGTGCCTTTCACATAACGCAAAATGCGTTTAGCTGCCTTCCAATGCGTTTCCGTAGGTGCTGCCATAAACTGACTTACAATGCCAACAACATAGCATATATCTGGTCTAGTTGTGGTAAGGTAAATCAAGCTCCCTACTAACTGTCTATACAGCGTAGCATCAAATGACTATGACTCATCAAGTTTAGAAAGCTTTTTACCTGGCTCAATAGGAGTATTTACTGGTTTGCAATCCTGCAACCTAAACCTCTGCAGCAACTCTTTGACATACTTCACCTGTGTTAAACCCACTTCGTGTCCTTTTTGCCAGAACTCTACTCCAGGGCAATAATGCATCAAGCTGAGATCTGTCATCTCGAATTGTTCCATGAGGTCTTTCTTGATCATGTCTATCATCTCTTGATTATTTCCCGTAATAATCAAGTCATCAACATAAAGAGCAATCAAAGCAACCATACCATCGAAGCATAAGACATATAGATTTCGATCAGAATGTGTTCTCACCATCCCCTTTGAACGAAAGCGCTTTCTTCAAGCGACATACTTTATTTTCCTGTCCCTTCGCTACAAAGCCTTCAGGTTGATCCATGAACACTTCTTCTTCTAACTCACCATTTAGAAAAGCAGATTTCACAAGGCATCTTGGGAGGCTACCATTGTTGTTTTTTCATAGAGATTTACTTCTTTATATCATAACGACAAGAGAAAAGTCTTTTATGTCCATAGCTATGTTTAAACATTATGTAAAAATATTTATACCAAGTGTACGGAGTATGCTAAACTGCTTGCTTTGTGAAATCTCGGTAGACAACATACCTTTGTTTGGAGTACGAAGTCGTTTGGTTCTAAAATGAACCAGATTGTGAATGACAACAGGCCCTAGTTATCAAACAGTGCTACATTATCACATAAACCGGTAAGCATTTAGTATCGCATACTAAGCGTAGGTTGATGTTAGAGAGGCTACAATCATAGATAGTCCAGAGGGTGTATACATTTACTTAAGAGTTGAGTCAAAAAGCCATCTTCTATCCATTATTAGATAATAGAAGGTATGTATACATGAAGCTTTAGAGAATAAAACCTTTTTTTAGCTTGTTGTCCATTGTTGGTGGACAATGTGAAGGATATCAGATATTCAAGATCCAATCCAAGTCCCAAATCTTTGGTTACAATAAGGAGCAAACCAACAATCATGCCAATGTAGAAAAATCAGCATCTACACACAAAATGAGATGCAAACTCTAAGAGATATTGATCAAACCTGAACCAAAACATAAAATATGTTTGCTACAATTACAGTACCCTACTGTATTTCACACGTGTGGAAACGAAAATAGCAATAAATGATCATTCTACACACAAGATTGCAAGATAACACCAAGATAGTGCACCAATGAGTAGTAGAACCCAAAGAGAACCATGTATAATGATGAAATGAGAGAGAGAAGAGAGAAGATGTGTCTCTCCATGAGTTACATCCTTTTATAGAGTTTCCAAACCCTATTTGGCCACTTGGCTTTCCCTCCAGAATGTAAACCCTACTATTTTTGGGTCTAGATTCAATGTACCCAAAGTTCAAATTTGAATCTCTCTCAAACTCGACTACCAACACTTTCCCACACTTTCCAAAAGTGTTTATTGAATGTATTTTAAACTAATATAACTTCAAAAAGTTTGTCTCTAAGTCTAAAATGAGTTTTGGCCTCTTATTGACAATTAACCAAAATATGAATAAACTAGACTAAACTAGTTGAAATCTCTCACAGACAACAAGCAACTTTACTCATAAGTGCATAAAAAGTGATTGCTCCTACTGTCCATCGCTGGATTGTAGGAGTGGTGTAAGCAAAAAGCGGTACAAAGTGTTTGTTGTCCATCGCTGGCCAGGTTACACCTCAACTTATAATCCATCATTAGCAGAATGAAGTGTATACAATTTGTCCATCGCTGAGAAAGTAATATGCTACCATCGCGACCAATGAGGCGCGCTTCAAATTTTCTACTAGAAAGCATGATTTGTCCATCGTTGTGGACATGTTAACATTTTTGTTGGATTATTCTCCTTCTTACTAATCGACTAATCAGTTTTAATCCTCATCCATTGTTTATCCAGTTTTGCGGATTTTCTTGTGTTTTTATATAGTCTGTAGAATTACAAGTGTTTTTACACAGTCTGCAGAAATACACGGAGTTTGACAATGGTGTCATATTTTCTCTCTCTACAATCTAGACAATAGTACTCACACTATTGAAGGTGAAGGTATTGTAAGATTGCAATTTCAGCATGATCAGTTCAAACTACTATCAAAGGTTTTGTGTGTTCCTAAACTTTCTACAAATCTATTATCAATAAGTAAAATTATAGATTTAGGTCATAAGGTAGAATTCAAATCTGATCAATGCAAAATTATTGATAGGAGTAACAAGATCCTTGCACTCGGCAAGAGGCAGCAGAGATACTTATATAGATTGGCTCATTGTTATTCTAAATCTAGTCAAGTCTTAAAAACCTCTGTTTCAGTCAAGAAAGCATTACTATGGCATCATCGCTTAGGACACTTGAATTGCGCATTTGTTTTGAGCATGTCCAGACAATCCATGGTTTTTGATCTCGACTATCCTACTGGTAAGGTCGATCTCCATGACTGTCATAGCTGCAACTTTGGAAAGCAAGCTAGGATTCCTTTTACATCAAACCATAGGCATGTAGCAAAAGATCTGTTAGATGTTGTTCATTCGGATATTTGTGGACCTATGCAAACTCCTTCATTATTGGATGCAAAGTATTTCATCACTTTCATTGACGAGTTCTCTAGAAGAACAATTTTTTATTTCATTAAGCAGAAATCGGAGGCCTTCACCAAATTCAAGCAATTCAAAGAGCATACTGAGAATCAAACTGGCAAAAGAATCAAAGCTTTGAGGTCAGATAATGGGAGATAATACATCTCCACTGAATTCAAGGAGTACTTGCTTGACAACGGCATTGAACAACAATACATTACCTCCTATTCGCCTCAGTCAAATGGTCTTGCTGAGAGAAAGAACAGAACCTTAGTTGAATCGACAAAGTGCATGTTATCACAACTCGCTCAAAACAAAAAGAAGATGTTCTACAAATACTGCAAGAGAATGAATCACGAAATCTAGGACTGTAGAATCCTCAAGATCAACAACAAGAAGAAGAAGTAGAATGGACTAGCAAGCCAATGCAGTCATAGAACCCTAATGAAGGTGAGCAAAATGCGTTTATGGTAAACCATCAACATGTCCAACAACATGAATAATGGTCCTTGATTCTGGAGCTACACAACATATGATAAGCCATCAAAAATGGTTCCATGACTATTTGACCTATAGTACAAAGAAGTTTATTCACCTTGGAGACAATAGCTCACACATGATAGAAGGTGAAGGTAATGTTAAGTTGCGTTTTCAAGGTGGTGAATCCAAACTCATTCCCAAATCTTGCTACAAACTTGTTAGCAGAATCACTAATTTAGGGCATAGGACAGAGTTTGAATCAGACTCATGTAAAATTCTTGATACGACAAATAGAGTCCCTACACTTGAAAAAAAAAAGAAGACAGGCTTACTCAATGTTACTCTGTGACTACTGACCATGCTTTAAACAACTCAGTCTTGATCAATAAAAAATTGTTTTGGCATTATAGACTTGGGCAGTTGAATCATACATCTATTTGTAATATGTCTTTGCATTTTTTAGTTCTTGATCTTGATTATCGAAGTAGGGACTTCGATCCTCCAATTTGGCAAGCTTGTTTTATAAGAAAGTAGGCTAGAAGACCTTTTAAATCAAATAAAAAACACGTATCTAGAAATCTTTTAGAGATAGTTCATTCATATATATGTGGCCCAATGCAAACATCATCATTATTTGATGCTAAATTCTTTATTACATTCATTGATGACAATTCAAGAAGAGTTGTTGTATATTTCATGACAAACAAATTCAAAGCCTTCCACTCCTTCAAGATCTACAAAGAGCATATTGAGCTATAGACAAGAAGAAAGATCTTAGCTCTTAGGACTGACAATGATGGTGAATATATATCTAATGCATTCAAGGAGTTTTGTTCAACCAATGGAAATGAAGAATAGTTTACAACTTCCTACTTTTCACAGTCCAATGGACTTTTTGAAAGGAAGAACATGAATAACTATGTAAGCCTTACAACAAAATTCTACTATATTCAAAAAAGACAAATAACAATCTTTATCAAGCCTCACAATTGCACATTTTTTAATCCTTGCTCCGGAGGAAGAAATTAGATCGCAGCTCTTGATTTCAATTTCATTGAAAGTCCCTCTTGTATTTCTCTTTTAATTTAGGCTCTGATTTATAGACTGACGGTGTGGCACCAATGGTTGTTGTCACTGATTGAGAACCATCTACTTCCTGTGAAGGTTTGAGGATCCCAATGTGTCCCAATATCACTTTGACATCTTGAGCAGGTCCTACGTCTTCAGAAGTATCTAGAACTTCACTAAATATAGCTTTTCTGTTCTTTGACTGATGAAGATTAACTTGAAATGTGGGCCTTCTTTAAATTCTTGGCAAACAATGGAGAACATTAGATGATGAATAAGTCAAAGATGCTGATACCACATCATTGACAGTCCCAAGGTGAAATCCTCATGAGCTTTTGAAAAATGTTTACATTGGGAATTTCAAATCAATGTAATGAGAAATGACTACGGAAACAGCCATGGTGATATACCCTAAGATAGTAATTTTTAACTATGACCAGCATAGAAACAAACTTAAAACCCTTCCAAACGGGGCTGAATACGGCGCCTGCAGCCATACTCGGGACCAAAACTTTTGATTTAGGATTTTCTTGGCAGCAGCTCCATGAAAACATTTAAACATCTAATTATTGAATAAGGAATATTTTGGTAACTATAAGGCTTCTTGTCCTTTTTGTAAGATTTTATTTTGGGCCCTTTTCAATCTCTAAGGAGGATAGCATTTTGGGATTTAGGCTATAAAACCCACTTTAGAGACACGTCTGAATTATTCCAAACAATTTTTCTACTGAAACTTTGTTTGACAACATGAGGACAACACCCAATGTGGGAGCCAGCAAAGAGTGCAAATTCAAAAAACAATTGGAGAACATTGATTCTTCAAACACATTATATTTGCTGATAAAAACCCAATTTGCTTTTACATTTGGAATGACATATGTATATGAGCCAATTTTTTTTACAAACCATTACAAAACAAGCGTGAACACTAAAATGTAGTTCTATTAGTTTGTGTGGGAGATCTCTGATTGCAGTTGTCAGAGAGCCTGGCCGTTTTTTATTGTCAACCTCTAAGCTTTGCAGATCAGGTTGCCAATTGACTGGGGGTTTGCAGAAGTTGGGGAAGGTAACAGGCCTGGTTTTGTGCAATTTCAATTCGCCTTCTTGGATCGTACATGGTTTCATCCCTCAAAGTTTCTAGTATGGCACCTGGAAGTGCAACCCTGCAATATATGAACCAAACACCAGACTGTCTCATAAGATAGGATATTATAAGATATATATGGATCAACATAAGATATTATAATCTTTCGTACTATATACAGTTGGGATGCAACCAAAAAATGATCTCAACTATTTGCTGTCTCCTGTAAAAAGACATTCACCTTTCAATAAGAATTTGATGAAGAGTGATCAGAATAGGGCAAAGCTCTATTGGAGCTACATATTTATCTAGTTGTGGGTGCATGATAGTTATGCTGGGCTGCCGGAGCAATTCATGGAATGCCCCAACAGCTGAAATGCCCTGCATTTTCAAAGAATAATGCAGCTCAGAGGAGAAGTTACATTGTAAAGCAAACTGTTAACGCTAGTTTTACCTTTGAAGACAGATGCTCATCCATAAAGATAAGAAATTGACAATGGAAGTATGGAGTATTAGAGGGCATACCTGGATCATTCCCTTTCCTTTGATGATGTCTCCCATAGCTGGTGTAAGTTCACCTGTGGCTAGCTTTTGACCATACCAGGCATTACGGCCTTTCAATAATGTGACATAAGTATCCGCCAGCAAGGGACCTGCCAGTTTTTCTGGCTCCTCGGCAAGCAAATGTGTGATAAAGATCATTTCCGAAGTGCAATGAGCAAAGTAGACTGACTTACTTGTTGCACTTTCATTTGTCAAAGCAGCTACCAGGCCTAGAATTCCAAAAGGAAAAACAAGAAAATTCACTCATACAAAGAAAACTTGGATCTTGATAATTTCCCTTGAAGCCTTTTAAGTAGCATGCAAACTGACAAAAGCAAATGTTTATGTTTTCTTAACAACACATACTAAGAATATTTCTCCATCGCTATCTGTGCTGAGCATGATCATGCTTACCAGCACCAATTGCATAGACATTCTTGAGCCCACCCATGACCTCATGTGTTAGAAGATCTCTATTCCCCCATACTATAAAGTGTGGCTGCCGAATGAACTTGGCAAGGGGCTTTGTCCAGTGGTCGGATCCACAAATGCGAGCATTAGCATACTCTTTGTTATACACTTCTGCAGCAATATTTGGGCCACCAAGATATAGTACATTTTCAGCTGGAATTTTTGCTGCAATCACCAAAATGCCTTTGAGTAAACTCTCCAAGATCATTCATCTCTTTAATGAACTGAAAATCTCTAGATTTTTAATGATAATAGTTCTTTGCCATTTGGGTTGCAAGATCAATGCCTCACTTAGCAATGCTAATGCTCCAAGCGATCTAACATTGAACACAGGTTTGAAATTCAAAGACTAATATGTAAACCAATGCATGCTGCAATATGTGGCATGTTGTTGAAGCCGTCCTTTCTCTAAAGGTTGGGGGTTTGAGTCGCTGCACACATGAGGATATACACAAGAAAACAAAAGAACTAGAGCTATGCATGCTACCACTAGGCTTGTGTGGGTTTGACTCCAAGCGACCCAACAAAAGAGGACATGCAAGTGAAGAAAAAACTAAGCAATGCAAGTAGCTATAAGATCAGGGGCTTGACTTCAATTAGTCACACAAATGAGGATATGCAAGAGGAAAAAACAAAACAAAACATTGCAAGCAACTCTAAGGTCAGGGATTTGGCTCCAATCAACTGCACAAATGAGGACACACAAGAAAAAATAACACAAAACAGATGTGAGCAAACATGAGATTGGAGCTTTGACTCCAAACAAATACACAAACGAGGACAGAGAAGAAAAATAAAAGTAATCCAGTGCAATTAAGGTCAGAGGTTCGACCCCAATCAGGCACACAAATGAGGTGATACATGAGAAAAGAGATAATCAACCAATGCAAGCAACCATAAAGTCAGGGTTTTAGCTCCAATCAGTCACACAAATGACGACATACAAGATAGAAAAACAAACAAACAGTGCAAGCAACCATAAGGTCGAGGTCTCTACTCCAAGCAATCACACAAATGAGGACATACAAGGGAAAAAAAAAGACACCAAGGCAAACAAGGATAAGGTCAGGGGTCCAACTCCAATCAGTCAAACAAATGAGGATTTACAAGAGAAGAGACAAAACCGTTGGTACAGCTTCCTGTCAAATTGTGATATGATTTACCTGTTTATCAATCAAATGCCTGCTGGCATAGTAAATTGACAAAAATAATAAACCATTGCAAACAACCAGTGCAGAAACCAGGACATACAAGATATAAATGAAAACATTATCAATGCTTCCCATTCTGTTGTAATATATATTTACTCTGCATCAATCAATTGCCTGCTGGCAAAGTAAGTTAAAAAAAATCAAACAAATGAAGGCAATCAATTACCTGCTGGCAAAGTAAATTAAAAAAACCAATGCAGCAATTACAACTTACCAGCTTGTTTAATCATCTGTGTGGGAGTCAAGACATGTGGCACCGGAAGCAGAACAGTCTCTACACCCTTGGCCAGAGAAATTACTATGGGCATGACGCGGCGCTCTCTCCAATACCGTCCGATTTCCTCAAAAACAGCCTTTGTTTCTGTGGAAGGTAGCCCATTGATCACAATATCTGCATCCCACACAGCCTCCTGCAGGTTCGTGACCACCTTGAGAGGGCAGAGAGGTGTGTCAAGCATGTTGATGCAAAACCCATCTCGCAGGATTTCATCTGCAAAGAGAGTTCGATCACCCAGTCTCGCCTCCACATATTTTAGGTATGCACAATTATGTATGAGGCCCCGCAAAACCTGTTCATGGGAATTTATGACATCAAACAAATGCTTGGCAGATTGATGGTCCACCGGCTTGCCAGCCCTTCGCCAGATTCTCACTTGCACCAGATCTGGTGAGGACTCATATGCGTCTTGCAGCATGGCCACGAACACGCTGCCCCAGGCACCAGCGCCCACGCCCACCACTCGCAATGGGTCCCCTGGGGCTTTGCCGAAAAGCTCCCTCAGCTCTGCCACCCCCTCGCTGGCGCTGTACTGGACCTTTTTGACTGGATCGTAAACAACATCACCATTGGCCAGCGATCCCATGCTCAGTTTGCTCTTTGTCTCAGACTACAATGTTGGAGAGCTCTTTATCTCAGATTACAATGTTGCAGAATTGTTTTTGTTAAAGCTCAATTTTCTCCTTAGTTCAGACTACAATGCTGCAGAAATTTTTTCCGTGATCAAACACATGCAGATCTTTGCCTTACTCAAGCATTTGCTCAAACCTTGGACCGATCCTGAGCTGGGTTTTGCAAATTTGCAAACAACTCCTCTGGGATGCCTGAGAATATTTGTTATTGAGCAGCATTCCTATTTCTCTCACTGCCTTTAGCAATTCAATTGCTTTGCCTCAGCAATGAGCTTTTGCATACAAGACAAAATCAACACATGCAAGACAAAAACGATGGGCTTGTGTTTGCCTTGCTCCTCTTCTCTTGTTTTTATGGGGTAGTTTGTGGCATTTGTAGCCAAGGGGCAAGTGAGACTCCAGAGTTTCATGGCTTCTAGCCTCCTCCACCATCGCACAACCACATGATTCCCATATATTGCTCAGTTGCTACTTTTCTTCCAGATATTTGGCACTGCACGTCTGTCCCCTGTTCTTTCTTCTGCCTGCCTTGTTCTATGCATGCATCCATCTCTCTCTCTCTCTCTCTCTCTCTCTCTCTTTTGCTTGTTCTTTCTTCTACCTTAGTTTTTTGTTATTTTCTCTTTCTACTAAGCAATTCCCATGGCCTCCCCTCCTAAGAAAGCTAGTCCTATGTTGGGACTTGGTAAACCATGACAAGTTCATGAATCAACCAAGTGTAAAAGTCCATTACTGAATCATCACCTAAGCATGCTGCCTCTCCAAATGTTGAAGTGCCATTGGATGATATCACGAGTTGAGAGTTAAAATTCTACTTTTAATTAGAGCTTCTTTGTATATTAATTACTATCCCTTTCTTCTATTTTTTTGGGATAATGATTAATCTCTCTCTCTCTCCTCCCAAACAAATTTTTAATTCATTTATAAAGGCCCAAATTTCAGGCTTGGCATTTGCAAGTTGCAATGCACGCCGAAGGCTAGTTTGCCTTTCAAAGAAAGGCAAAAATTTCACAAGCATGTCATATGAATGGCAAACTTAAAAATTGCCCTTCCATTTGAAAGGTAACCTTAAAAAGTCAAATGTCATGCTAGTTTAAAGTTTTTTAAAATTTATTGCAAATTATAACATGAGTATATTTGTATGATTGGTTGAAGTGTTCATACCTATTTTATTTGAAAAGTACCTATGCATTATACATGTCATGTGAAAGGTAATAAAAAAAAAAAAGCCCCTCGGGTGAAAGGTAAGGGTGCAGGTCAAATTCCAAGTATGGGCCATGGGCCCAATCCCAATTTTTCTTCAAGGTTTCCCAATTAGTGCATGAATTTTCATTTATGAAACTCTAATCCCAATTTCTCTTGAAGGTTTCTTGATTATAGTATGAATCTCTATTAAGACTCTCTTGCAACCAAGGCCTCCAATGAGTGGTGGGATGGTGAAGACATCCTTTATCTAATTGAGGTCAAGAGTTCGACATTATTCTACCAAACACATCCATGCACACATACAAGAAAAAACAAGTACTTTGTGGTTTGATACCACAAAGGCCATGATATTGTAGTACTCTCTCCTACATTGGGGTGTTGATCTTCTTGTCTTCTGGAATGTCGGAGGGTGGTTCAAGAGTTCAAATCCAAAAATTGAATTATGTACAATCAATTACCTAGCACTCATCAAGATCAAAACCTAAAAAACACCTCAAAACACAAATTTTGAACCAAGAAAACCACCTTAGGATAAAGAGATGAACCTACTTACGAACTGGGGAGTATTTTGCATATCCTCTACATATGTCAAACCATACTTAAATTTTTTACACTCCTTTAGGCCTGACACAAACATTCTACACTCGTAGTTGGGCTTGGATATATCACATGCGATCTAGTTTAGACCTCGGTGAATCAAAATTATATAGGCTTGCCCTTGATAGTAGAGGTAATTGAAAGTATGCATAGTCAGCTGCCAAACTAGCAACTCTCAATTTATACATGCCGGCGTGCCAAGGAATTCTGCCATTTTTTTTTTGAGGCGGAATCCTATAGCACGCAGGCATGCTATCTGATTCCGCTGCAATTTTTTTTTTCTTGTTTCATTTAGCACGCCGACGTGCTATCCTTGAAGGTTGCCAAAAAAAAAAACATTTCTAGCTAATTTACTTAGCTCACCGGTGTGCTATGTTTGGAGGTTGAAAACATATTCTAAAATACTGTTTTTACTCAAAATATGGTTCTCAAATGTGTCAAAATATCTTTTTCCTCTATAATTAAAAATTTTCAACCTATCAAACTTGTAATGTATCCACAAAAATAGGATGAAATACATTAAAAGAAGATATTGTTCATGACAATGATGATTTGATATCTGAATTGTCACATGGAGCACAATTTTACATAGACTAATAATTTGTTTTACATGAGAAAGCTCAATGGTTGTGAATGATTCACATGATACAATGGCTCAAGCTATGGTGTCCAAGACTTTTGCAGTATTGGAATGTGAAAAGCCAATTTTAATACATAGCAAAAAAGTAAACAAGAGGAAGTGGCCGAGGCCACATGGCCCTGCCTTGGTTAAAACGAAGGACTGACAGATTGCGAGTACATATTTGCGAGTTTATTTTTATAGGATTTTTAGATTGCCATGATCAAAACATAAAAGAAAAAAAATACGTTACTAGGAAACTATGCAAAAGTAACATAGCGCCACATTCCCATTTACAGTAGGGTTTTTAAGGGAAACCTAGCTGTTTAAAAAATAATGAACATGTGAAATAGACATAATAGAAAGCCATAGGATCGGTTACAAACCAAACCAACACAAAATTAATCACGCCAGACAAAAAAGTAACTATGGATGTTTGAAGCACTAGATTTGGATGTTTCAAAAACCCAATTGTTAATAGTGAACGTGTGAAATAGATATAATAGAAAGCTATAGGATTGGTTACAAACCAAACCAGACGTTAATGTCCACTTAATTAATCACGCTAGAAAAAAAAAGTAACTATGGATGTTTGAAGAACTAGCTTTGGATGTCCTAGGCCAAACCCTTGGAGCGCAAAGCAAATATATGAAAAAGATCTTGTAGTGTTAGGACAGGGTGATGCATGAACGTATTTTCGTTTACATCCAACCCCTTGACATTCAAGTAAACAAAATACATATGCATGCAAGGTATGTATTTTTTCATGGTCATGTTTAAGGAGAAATCTGCATGACATGTGCATGATGGCTCATTGCCTATAATGACTTGATAAGTTACACTTGTTCGAATGCTATCAAAACTCTTAATGATATATAAAAGCTTTATGTTTTGAAGGTACTTTGATCACCTCCACTAGATTGTCCTTCAGTAATAGTCCCCTTTCCATTCAATCTCCAGCAGATTTTGACACACCATATCTATGTCTCATCTATCCATGTTCCAATGTGGGATTGGCTATGAAATTCATGTTAAGATTGTTGAAAAAACCACTGGAAGATTTTGGGGGGTCTCTGGTATTGTTTCTGTTGAAAATTCACAATTCTAGCTTGACTAGTTTTGGTCATATGACTTGTATATAATTAGATGGTCATGATGTGCCTTGTCACACGTGCCAAATAGAATAGGATTCCATTCATAAGGATGTTCTTAAGTTGACCTAAGTGATAGAACCTTTGGAATGAGTCCAAATCATGCTTAGATACAAGAGAGAAAAAATAGGAGCTATTTTTGGTAATTTCTACATTGTTGAGGGATCTCCAAGATTCCAACCCTAATCTAATAGGGATGAAAGATCCACTAAAATTAGCATTAGGTATAGGTTTAGGGCTGCTCATACCTACTCAAACTCATGATAGATAATGTATATATAGGTGATGATCTCTCACCATAATCAATCAAGCAATTTCATGATTTTCCTCTCATATTGGTGCAATTGCTCTCTATGTTCATAATTATTTGAGTACTTGTGATTTCTAATCATTATAGGATTGAATGTGAGTCTGGTGTACAGTGCTCAGACTGTGGGAGTCCATACATTCACACGTGTGAAGGCTTCTTCAAGAATTTGGGCTATTTAGTGAGGTTCAAGCATAGATTTTTTATGGATTTTGACAGTGCAACTTGTGCTAATATTATGGAATCATAATATATTATTTTCCTCATCATTTCAAGTGTTTTAGGATCCCTTTTTGCTGTAATTTTCACATTGAATCAGAGCCTAAATGTTGAAATGAGCTAAATCCTTGCTTTTCATTCAATTTGATCACAATTCTTGATCTACATCTAGCATTGATTCTAGAACTCAAAGTGAGTCAATTCCATTGGAGATTGGTGTTGTGTGAATTCATTTGTAGGTGTTTAGGTGTCTAAAACCAGAGGAAAAGTTGTATTCAATCCACATTACCAAGATAGCAAGTTTTTCTTGCTCCAAGCATTGATTTCTAAGCGAGTTTTGGAGGTGATTTATAGAGGAGGCTTTCTAGCATTCAAGGAGAGGGAAGATCAGAGATTTGGGGAATCTTCAAGGCTGTTCTAAGGTGTAGAGGACACCTCCTAAAGTGATTTAGGTTCAGTCCAACCATTGCTTGACTTATGCATCAAATTAGATCAATTTTTCATCAATTTTGATCATTTTTTGCTTGTGATTGGATAGTAGATTGTGTTGCATCCTCATTAAGTTCCATTTAGATCTTTTGCAAGTGATTTTGGAAGGATATTATGTTGCTAAAATTCACTCTTGATCAAATCATTTGGAAGTCTTTATGTTCTTCGTAGAAAGAGGGGCAATTGTACTAGTTTTGTCTACTTCAATCAAGCAAGTGCATTGTTTCTAGTATTCTATGATTTGATTTTGTTCAAGATCATTCTTAGATCTTCCTGATAAGTGGCATAAGGTAGATCTTCAATCAAATCAATAGAAGTAACCTTTATTTGTCTCAAGTCCTTGATTAGGAGAAGAGAAGGCATCTTTAAATGCATTTCTTTTGGACACTAATGAGAGGCTCGACAAAACTAACTATTCCATTTAGAATGGAATCCATCATGATCATGCAAGATATAATGGAGATTGTAAATGGTAAGGAGGATGAACCTATTCATCCTCAAGAAAAAGCCAAATACAACAAGAGGTGACTACATTGTATAAAAATGAATGTTGACAATGAACTCTTAAGAGAGATAGGAGATTTCACTTTGACTAAAGATGCTTGGGAGACTTTGCAAAAGGTCTATGAATCCAAAAGCCAAACTAGGATGTTATCTTTGAAGAATCAAATCTATAGAAGCTATCAAAAGAAGGAGAGAGTGCACATACTTTTGTCTTAAGAGTGAAGGAATTGAACAAGGAGCTAGCCTTCATAGGTGATCCTATCAAGGATGAAGAGCTTGTTCAACTCATCTTGAATGGACTAAGCTTTTAATTTGACAATTTGGTTCAGGGATATGCAATTATGGGTAAGCTACCCATACTTGAAGAGCTTGAAAGCACACTCATGGTCGAGGAGTCAAGAAGGAGCCAAATGCAAGAGAGGATGGATAGACTTTCTATCTAAGGTGGAGATGACCAAGCTCTCTTCACCAAAAAAAAGAGAAGTCCAAAGGAAAAGGATCAACATTCAAGAAGGCTTCAACAAAGCTTGAGGATCAAGAAGGACCCTCAAAGCCATCTTCATCAACCATCAAAGTCAAGAAGGACAAATCCAAGGTCAAGTGCTACTTCTGTAGCAAGATGGGGCATTATGCATCAGAATGCTTCAAGAGGAAGCAATATCAAAGACAAGCCAACATGAGCAAGGAGGAGGAGGAGGAGAGTTCACATGAGGACTCCCTCATGATGTCCATATTTTCTTCAACAAGCTTCAAAGGAGAATATCCTTGGTGGATCAATTCGGGAGCTAGTTCACACTTGACTAGCAAAAGGGAGTTTTTATCTTCTCTCTTATCTTATGATGGACCTATAAAATATATCTATTCAGCAAATGATGAAGCTTGCAAGATTGAAGGAGTTGGTAGCATTCCTCTTTGCTTAGGATCCTCCAAAAGGATCAACATAGAAGGTGTTTGTACATTCCTACAATAACAAATAATCTATTAAGTGTTGGCCAAATGGTAGACAATGGTTTCAATGTTGACTTTTATTCAAATGAATGTTTCATCAAGAAGAAGGGTAAGATAGTGGCTAAGGGCACTAGACTTGGCAAAAATTATAAGTTGGATGCATTTCTGGATACATATATATATATATATATATATATATATATATATATATATATATATATATATATATATATATATATATATATATATATATATATATATATATATATATATATATATATATAAGCTGAAGTCGAATGCAAATGGGAGTGCTAACAAACATAAAGCAAGATTAGTTGAAAAAGGTTATGCTCAAGAGAGAGGGATAGAGGATGAGGAAACGTTTGCACCTGTGGCCAAGATGGTCATAATAAGGCTAATCATTACACTTGCATCACATTTTGGATGGATCCTATGTAAAAGGGATGTCTCTAATGCCTTCTTGAATGGTTTTTTGGAAAATGATATCTACATGGAGCAGCCACAAGGGTTCATCAAGCATGGAATGGAGGACAAAGTGTGCCATCTCCAAAGAAGCATCTATGGCTTGAAGCAAGCCTCGAGATCTTGGAATTCAAGATTACATTGCTATCTCATTTCACTTTCTTTTGTTCAAAGTGATATGATCTCACTCTTTACATTAAATTTGATAATGTTGGTATTGTACTTTTACTTGTCATTATATCAGCCCAACGTCTTGCATCTAACCCAATCTTCCATGCAAGATCTAAGCACATTGACATATGCCATCGCTTTGTAAGAGAAATGGTGCAAGCCTTGGAGATTGCTTTGGAGCATGTTCCAAGCAATGAATTTGTAGCTGATCTACTTACTAAACCACTTCAAAAGACACCTTTTATGAAGTTTAGATCATCACTTGGAGTGATTAGTAAAGCAATGATTGGACCAAGCTAGATCGTGGAGAGGAGTGTTAAAAATTCACAATTCTAGCTTGACTACTTTTGGTCATATGACTTGTATATAGTTAGATGGTCATGATGTGGATTGTCACACATGCCAAATAGCATAGGATTCCATTCATAAGGATGTTCTTAAGTTGATTTAAGTGATAGAACCTTTGGAATGAGTCCAAATCATGCTTAGATACAAGAGAGAAAAAAAGGAGCTATTTTTGGTAATTTTTACATTGTTGAGGGATCTCCAAGATTCCAACCCGAGATAATAGGAATGAAAGATCCACCAAAATTAGAATTAGGGATAGGTTTAGGGACTCCAACATGGTGGATTGGATTTACTCTTTGTGGACACCCTTGGCACATATTCTATATCTGGACAATGAGACACATTATCATTATCAACACTCCATTGTTGTACTGGCCTCTTGTGTCTAACAATTTGAATTGGTGCATTAACATCATGGTCTCGCCTTGTCAAATCAATTTGTTCAACGAATTCATTAACTCTTTGAGTGAATGAGGCACCAATAATTGAAGATCTTCTTCCTGAGCACACGCTCTCGAGCATATTCTAGAATGTGGACCCTAATCAATGTAGTGGCCAGCTAAGGAAGACTTCTCCTGTGCACTTCCGCAAAATTGCATTAGCCAAATCCCCCACTGTAGCTCTGTAAATCGTCAACTTGGATTTGTAATTGTCCACTCTTTGCCAAACACTATGGACTACTTCTGACAAATTTGTTGTTGGCACCTCTGCTGCATCGTCAAGATCCATCATCTACATAAGAATCCGTTGTTAGTTATTCACATTTTAAAAACGAAGTCTAGCACAGTAAACCACAACAGAAAACAAAAAAATTAATAAAATAAAGCCATATTGTATCAACAAATTTTTTCCATTTATGGATTCAATTTTGCCACCAGGCCAACCAACTTTCCAATTCACTCAAACTGTTCTCATATGCATTGTCCATCTTCCACCATGCAGTTATTTTGTTATAGATTTTGTCAGAGGCATCACGATCCAATGCATCTCGCCACTGCAAGCATAAAGCGATATGCTCATCTCTTGATGATTGTTTTATGTACTTTGTAGTGTGTTTATTCACACTGTCCATTAAATGAAATAAGCATGATCTCTCTTTTCCAACCATTGGTGTGTTAGCATCCTTGCCATTAACAATGCGCACAACATTCCAATTTGCTTGTGTCTCATCTGCCATAAATCCTCGAAATGTGGTTGGATCATGCACATAATCAGACATAACACGATTCAACAACTCCCGAACATCCTCAACTTTCATATCACAAATCACAATGGTTTGCATGGATTGGTTTCTGCATAACAAATTTCATATTAGATGAGTAGAACAAAGTAGCTTATGAGACAACTAGAAATGGAATAATCTGACATGCAAAAAATTGGATTAATTTTTACCTGATGTCATAGACATGAGCAGCCATTCTGACCCAAACCACGTAACACTGGCATCAGTTGCGTAGCGTACGCTATTGGTTGTGGATGATATTGAGGTTGATTGGGGTCGTATCCAGGCTATGCCATCTCATAGGAGTAGATCGCCTCTGCTTGATAAACATTGACATTGGGATCCTCTATTTAGTAGATAGCAAGATCAACAACCATGTGAGATTGTAGATGAGGGCGCATGCTGATTGACTACAAATGGTTGTCTAGGTTGATAAGGAACTAGGCCTGTTGGCCTTGGTTGGTATTGTCCTGGCCTCGGCGCGGATGGATTTGGATTGTAATCTGGTGCGTAATTTTGAGGTCCAGGTGGCCTATAGGGGCGATACATAGGTCATGCCGCTTGTGGAAAATATGTTCTTACATGTAGGCACTCATTTGCGGTGTGGTTTTGAGAACAAATAGGACACCACATGTTCTCACGGATTGGAAAGGGTTTTTCAGCAACATCCTTCAATACCTTTTGGAAGTCTGAGGTTGGCTTCTCCACCTGAGCTTGTTGTGCTTTTTGCCACAAGGTGTTGAATGATATCGACCTCGCTAGATGAGAATGATCCTTCCCATGTGGGAAGTCTCATGCTTAACTAGCCCCTTTTCCCTCCTGTCATGATAGTCATAATCCTCATCAGACCCTTCATCTTTTTCACAGATGGCGGCATCCATGGCATCTTTCAATCGCTCGTACGAGTCTGCGGGTTTCAATTCTCTCCTAATGGCCCACTAAAAAAAGTTTAATGGCCATTTTTTCAGTTACATTATCATCGGCACACTCTACTTTAAGACGCTTGAAGTGTTTGATGTAGGTGCGTACAGACTCTTTACTTCGCATCTTGATATGCATCAACGGGATGAAAGGACTCTAAGTCAATTTGGAGGGTTTGAACTTTTTGATGAGTGCTGCGGTGATGGTCTCCCAAGATGTGTTGTCCGAGCCTTCAAAGTTCAAAAACCACTCTTTCGCGTCACCTTGTAGAACCCTAGGGAATAACTGTACTTTTTCTGTGTCAAATTCGTCCTTATAAAATTTACAAGCATTGTTGAAATCTTGGAGAAATCGTGTTGGATCTGATTCTCCATCATACTTAGGTGCATCAATACTTGGAAGTCGTTTCTCCAACTTGGGCAATGGATTGGATGTCCCTGCCATGTTGATTTGAATGGATTATCACAAGACCAGGCAAATGGTTTGGATGGATGGATGAGGGTAAAGGTCTCTCCCTAGTCTATGGCTTCTATGTATGTCATGTCTAAGGCCAGGACCCTACTAGATATGCCTATGGCTTATTCCAACTACACTTGGCAAAATTATTTTGCCGATGGTTGATGAGTAGGTACTTACAAAATGGATTTGTTACAAGCCAAAGTGATGTGATAATAAGTTAGATCGATTGTGTGGGATACATACCAAATAATGGTTCAGTGGATGACGCTAGGTTTCCGATTGTTATCTCCTTGAGTGGAATGAAGGTGTGACAAAAAGGCTCTCGTACAAAGGCTTGCAGCTTGAGCGAAATATCAGAGTGGGGAATTTTGATAGGATAGCAATTTGTGTGACTTTTGCAAATATGGCTCTGATAGAGTATTCGCACAACTAGTAAAGTATTTGTTGGGTGTTAGATAACTTGGGGCTCGTGTTTTGCGAGTACATACCTTAGCAGGAATTGGCTGAAAAAGTTATTTTTCATCGATAACTCACCTAGGGTTGCCTTGTAGCAATTCGCACAATAGATAGTAGATGCAACTTGGCAAGAAACACGTAATGTTTTGTCTGTGCGAATTATGTTAGTGCTCAGGGACACATTTTGAGAGATACTTATAAACCTCGAGTGAGAGGTGATTTTACAGTGAAAGCTCAGAAATTCCTCTCAGCCAGACGCATAAGGCCTTCTGATGCAGGGGTCATGGGAATGAAGGAACTCGCACCTTACGGATGACAAAAAACAAGTCAAAATGACACGCGCAGGGTTGAAGGATTTCCAAAACAACTAGAAATGACTCGCACAAGTAAACGATGCAAAAAATCAAAACGAATCGCACAAACCCGAATAATTCAAAAAACAAGTCAGAATGGCTCGCACCGATCCGAAGAATGCAAAAAATAGCTTGAAATGACTCGCATAGTGGGTTGAAAAGTGAGGAACTCCCTCACAAATTGGAATAAGACAAAAAAATAGTTTGAAATGACTCGCATAGTTGAAACCGTGGAACTAGAAGATCAGAAGCAGACCTTGGTGAAGATCAGAAGCTGTGAGAAATTGATGACTGCTCGCATAACCCACTCGCACATATCTGAAAAATGTCTGAAAACATTGTTGATGAAAAACAGATCGGTGCAGGTTGAAAAACGGCTATGATGATAGTTGAAAAACGATGGAGATGACAACAGAAAAAATGATGGAAATGACAGCTGAAAAATGATGGCTATGATGGTAGCTGAAAAACGACTCACCAACTGAAAAACAGCTAAAATACCTCTGACAAACAAACCTCTAAAAATGTCTGAAAATGTCTGAAAAATGGCTAAATACTTATGAAAAACACCTCTCTGAAAAACGTGGGAATATCTCCCTAAAAAACCTCTAAAAACATCTGAAAAATGGCTGAAATACTTATGAAAAACACGTCTCAGAAAAACATGAGAACAACAATGCCTTCAAAGTGGGTAAAAGGAGATGTGGAAAATGCCCTGCATCGCACCTAGTTCATACCTCCATCGCTCTTGCTGTACCCGAGATTTGTCAATTCAGAAAGTGTAGTTCAAGGAGGAAATCCGTGCATCACAAGGCAGTGGAACTCCAGCACTGGATATGCTTTGCAAGAAGGGCCATGGAAAATCTGTGTGCAAGAAGGCCCATGTGTAAGAAGAATCGTGGACAACAAGATTGAGACTCTAAACCCTAAAAACCTAGCAAAGATGCTAAAAACAAGAAGAATGTTAAAAACAAGCAAGAAGAACAAGCATGAAGGATGCTAAAAGCAAGCAAGCAAGAAATAAACAAGTATTGACACTACAAATGGAAAAAAAGAGGAAGCATAGGTAGAGAAAGCGAGAAAAAGAGTGGCAACTTGAAAACAATCTTGAAACAATAAAACAAAAGCTTAAAACTTGCAAATCAATAGCAAATAGCTTTAGGTGAGCAAAACTCTGCCTCCCAATGTGGCCTGCCAGCATGCCCTCTTCTCCTCTTCCACGTGGCCCTGGCCCTGAAAACTCTCTCTCTCTCTCTCTCTCTCTCTCTCTCTCTCTCTCTCTCTCTCTCTCTCTCCCCCTTAGTTTCTAAAGCTGCAATGCAAGATCAAATAGTGTACAATACAATGCTAAGTATTTGTGCATTGCAAAGATTTGCAAAGGAATCCTCATTAAGTGGGCCCTTCTTATGTGTGTATATTTAGTGATGTAGGCACATGCAGCTTCCAATTCTTTACAAGTGATGGCCTCCAACATAATGCCATACTTGTTTTTCCATTTATCTATAGATGTATCCAAGAACTTGGCATAAGGTTGCTGTAACATATCTGTCCACTTTTTGGGCTTCTCCTTATGGCCACTTGGAAATCCAAAGGCATTAAGGTTGCTACCAGCTAGATATACAAACAACTGAAAGTTTGGCATGTCGATTCTGAATGTTAGCTGCTTGTTGTCGAAGCTCTCATAAGTCTGGAACATGAGATATAGGCTTTAATGTCCCCTTGAAGATTATGAAGTAGTTGAAGGCTTTTGATTTCTTCTTTATAAAATACACAATAGTGCTTCTGGAAAATTCATCAATAAAAGTTATAAAATACTTGGCATCTTTCAGTGAAGGACTTTTCACCAGGCCACAAATGTCTGAATGTACACAATCCTCTAGCAATATGCTGATGACTTGATTTAAATAGTTTCCTGCAAAACAAGAGGAAATGAAACGCTACCCGTTTCAATCAATCATTGGCTCACTGATGTACGCAATGATCTGCACACGACTAGACCTTGCATATTTGACCAGTACACTTAGTTGATTTTTTTTTTTTTTTTTCAGACTAATTGTTAGTATAAGCTCATAGCTATTATAGATCATAGTTAACTTTGTGAGCACATTGTTTCGTTCGCTATTGATTTGTACTCACCTGCATCATCTAACTTGTATTTCTATACATTCAATATGTATAAATGATTGTCTGGTTATTTTAGATCTTGTCAGTGTGTTGTATGCTTTACGCCTTCTGTCCGACTCTCTAATCAATTTGTCTGATTGAATGCTCTTTTACTGTTGCAATCAAACTTTGTCTTGTGTTCGCCTACTGTAGTACCATCGATCAGTCGACCACTGCCTTTGCAGTAGAGGATTGTTCCGATCCGATTGTTCGACCTGTTCGTCTGATCCATTCATTTTTTCCAACACTACAAACATTATTAGAAAGCAAGGATATTGGAGTTTAAGACAACTTTTGGAGGTTACTCTATATTAGATGTATTGGTACAACGTGTTTACATGCATTCAAGAATAAAGTATAGGATGTCAATCCTCATAATCATAAAAAATGTAACTGTAAGTTTATCAAAATGTTTTCACTTTGTTGCTATCACAGGTGGTTTTTTTATTTAAGCTCTCAAGATGCTTATATCCATTAGAAGAAGTGTTTTTTCTTTTAGATTTATATCCATCAATCATAAGTGAATGGAAGCCAACACAATCACTTGAAGGTATATTGGACGTGATTCACTCTGATGTTGGGAAGTTGCAATATAGTGGAAGAAGTCCGAAGGATCTAGTAGATAGTCACATATTCTTTTATGAATCTAAATATATTCTAGAAAGGGATGGGAGTTTTGGTAAGCTTGAAGAGACACCATTGCCAGGCTTTCAGAGTGCTGAGTAAACTACTCCTAACAATATTGTTTCTAATCATTTAGCCGCAAACTATTCTTAGATGTGAAGAATGCAATGAAGATAAATACCAGATCGAAGATTGTTCACCGAAGCTAATTTCTCTCATTATATATTTGCTAATTTTTTTCAAGTACAACTGTTCAAAGGACAACCACTTTATTTATTTGTAAAGATTCATCAGACGATATTTTGTCAGATCTTATGGATAAAGGCTGGGATAGTAAGACAAATGGAGATATAAAATGTAGGATAAAAACATTTTCAATGATTTATCTCACTTTCAACTATCAGAGATTTAGAAAAACTGGTAGGACTTGGCTACCACTAGGTCAAGACTTTCAAATGGATGGTCACACAGATTGAAAAGAGATAAACATCATATGCAATGAGGAATTTCTAACTATGATTGAGGTGGAAGAGCACTAGAGCCTTGATTATATCAGATAAGAGCATTGGAGCCTTGATTATATCAGATAAGAGTTCATTCTTCTACAAAATATCTACCCAATTATTTCAGATCGAGTAGTGGTTTCGTTTTAGTGATTACCTTCTAGCACATATTGTCAACAAATAGTAGCGTTGCCTTTCAAGATAGTTTAGCAATAATATGTTGTACATATCAACAATCATTTTACTTATCTTTGATGCTGATTTACTAGCTAGTTTAGAGTCTTATTTTTTTAATCAAGCCTTTTGCATTGATTTTGATCTTTGACTATAGTCGTAAACATTGGATTTTAAAATTAAAACCATTTAAGAGTGATGCATTATCCAAGATTGTTCTAGGAATGTAGTTCTACTGGCTCACTCTAGAATGATGATTCACAACCTATGACATAACATTGATTTTGATAAGATGGCAACTAATCACCATAACAAGAATTATGTTGGACTATGCAAGTTCATGAGTGTAAGAGCGCTTTCTATCGTCCATTAGCTTCTGATAAGCAAAGACTTTATATTTAAGATACATTGCAATTGTATCATTAGCTCCTAATTTCTTTTTTGTTGTACAAGTCAGTTTTGAATTCAACTAAACAACTATAAATGTTAATTTTTTGGGTAAGATCTCTAAAACAACTTCTTTTTCGAATTTTAGAACAATTCAAAGGAGTGGTGTAATTTTTTTTTTTTTTTGTGTTCGATAAAAGTGCTAGTTGTAAAGTCACTTCAAATATTTTTGATTTGGCACACAGCTGAGGGTAGACTCCTGAGACGCCAGTAGTATGCCGTCCAGATCATTTGTTCTGGGACACCAACGGTATATTGTAGAGTTGTTATATTCGAATTGTTATTAGTATTAAGGAGTTTGTTATTCTATAGGGTTGATCGAATTAATTCTATATATTTCGATTATTTGATGTTTAATTCTACAAAACCAAGGTGGTAGTGGCTAACTGTGTTGTCAAATATATGTTGATAACTAGATTTTATAAACTAAAAGATATTAGAAGTGCTAAAATTTCAATTTTTGCAATATCATTATCTCTGTGGGAACGATAATTTTGTATTCTACATTGAAATCTCATATCTAAAATTAGTATGCTATGACAACTATCATACCATCACTAGTATTTTAAATTCATAAAATACAAGGATAATATTATAATTTTTGCATGGAGTCATTGTCGTACCAAAGCTATTACTTCATATGCATAAATACAAGAATATACATAAGTAATGATCATGGATAACAAACATCTCCAATACATTGAATTGGCAAAGTTTTAATATTCCAAAATCTAGGCCAATGAATCATTAAACCAATAAATGTTATTGCACAGTGTGATCTAGCTAGCAAGCCCAAGATTAGAATTTTGTGGATATAATGTTAGCCCATAGGCTTTAAGAATGGTGCTAATAATGTAAATAAAAGGATATCATACTTAAGATTTTAAGCCTAATTGTGGTTATTTTTGCGAATGCAATCATCATCCAAGGATATTGGAGGCCTCAAGGGTGGTGGAACACAAAGCCTTTGTTTGGAGAGCCTTTTCCCAAGTTTGATGGCAAGTTGGCACATCCAAGAGTGGTGGAGAGGGATGAATTTATATGCAATTGTGGTTGATATGGAAGTAAGAGGTCTACCACTACCACCCTACAATTTGAGAGCATCTCAAATGGGTGGCATCATGAGTTTGTTGCTATAGGCTAAGTTCACGTCTCAATTTCATAGGTAATACAATGGAGAAGAGTATGGTCGCACTATCATATAATGGGTGGATGGTTGGACCAATATCTCACAATCACCCATTAACCTTCTTATGAGAGTAGCACATTGATACCTGCGTGACACAACAAATGCATGACAATCAGTAAGGGTGGTGGGTACTTGGTGTGTGGAAGTCACATTGTTGAAGCATCCACCAAACTTTAACGTTCCTTGGCTTACATTGCACTTGTGATTGCAGTTGAAGCCATCTTCGCTTCTACACTCATGTTATGAAGCATTCATGTGATTGCTCTGCCACCCTCGGACAAGGTCGGGGTTGGACATGGCTGTCTTATTTAGGAGTAAATCACGTGGAATTCTCTAGGTTGAGAGCCAATTTTGCCCAAGAACCCAATGATCGCTGAGCTTGCTACCACACTGGTCAATTCCACAATATGCTCAAAATTTTCATTTGACATACATGTACATGTCTTCAATTTTGTTCTTGGCCAGAGAACGTTATACTTCAGGTTGATAATATAGTAGATTTCCTAGGTAGTAAGTAAGCTCCTCTAGGAATGTGATCAAAAGGCTTCATCTACAAACAAATAAAAAAACAAGTAAAGTGAAATGAAATTCTCTACTTCGAGAACGTCCACATTCGTTTGGTGTGAGTCGGAGCTGGTTGCGTCAAAGTCAAAACTCACTTTATGAGGAGAGAGACGTCACCAAGTCACTCTCCTCAAGTCGTCTTGACCGAAGACTTCTATGTCTCAGTCACTGTAGACACAGTTTAACACGGTTAGGCCATTAAGAAGCCAAGGGGAAGGAGAAGAGAGAGATGGAGCACTTTGTCCCACCGATCGATCGTTGCTGTTCTATTTTGCTGATTCTGCTCTTCCTTTCTCACCTTCCTTCTTCTTCTTATGCTTGTTGATCTTGAAAGATTGCTGACGAACAGAAACATGTGATCCTTCTCCTCTTGTTGCTGCTGTTGTTGTTCGAGGTGCTGCTGTATTGGATCGTGCAGCTGGAGGTTAATTTTCTTCTTCTTCTTTACAAACCGTGTGGGTGTGGGGGTCCCGGTCTCCGTTCACGCCCGGCCTCAACTTTTCTGGGCACGGAAGTCAGCTTTGGATGGTGAGAGCGCGCATCCTAGAAGTTGGAGCAAACCAGCGCTACCTTCAAGAGCTGTTCAGCATAGCAAGCAATCTGATCATGTAACTACAAGATGATTTCCTGCTGAAGCAATTTGGAAGAATTTGTTGCATGTAGATGAGTGCAACAGACAAGAAATGGATAGTCCAAGAGTGAACACCTTACTCTTTTCAAGTTACAAGATACCAATTCTTCCCACACAGTACTTTCTCCTTGTTTTAAGCCTTCAGGCCCTTATCTCCACTGTCTTCCACAGCCTCAGTTACGCTTGTCCAACAACCAATTATTGCGGTAGTATACAAATCAGAAATCCATTCAGTATCACTGACGGATGTGGCGATCCGAGCTACAGACTAACTTGCGGTCAGCAGAACAAGCTGTATCTGCAGCTTAGCTCTACTCCTTACGAGATCCAGGACATAGATTACGATACGCATATCATCAGTCTGGTTGACTTTGAAGATTCATCTTCTTGTACAAATCTTCGTAATTCTGTTGTCAGCACATATATGTACTCCCTGCATGTCATGGTTAAACTCGAAGTTTGTGTAAACAGCAATCAGGCTACTGTTTTTAACTGAGCTCTATTATTCCATTGCTTTGTTTGTCTTCTTTTCCGAAGACTTCCTGCGCTATTGATGCGTTCTATGGGTGCAGCAATGATCCCACTCATTGCTGTGCATATGCCGTACCAAATGACTCCAATTTAACATGTGCCGCATATACTGGAGCTTTTCGTAATGCGTCAATATATAAAACTACAAAAGTTGGCATCAGATATGTTGATGAATTTCTTAAGCTGGACTATAGAGATTTATCTACTCAAGCAAGCCACAAAAATTTCAATACGACTTCTCTAGCTATTGGTAAGAGACTACCAGATTCTTCATTTCTTTTTTGAACATCAATTTAAGGGCGATGATCAGATGATGGGGTCAGTCATAAAAGCATCTGAGTAAGAACGATTCTTTCGTCTTCAATCTAACGTGTTTCGGGTGCATGTGCTTCATTGCAGGACTTTCTGTAGGGGGTGCGGTTGCCATATTGGGCTTGATCGGAGTTTTCCTGCTGTTTTTTTGAAAAGGCGGAGAATTGCAAGCAGTAAAGATGCCGTTGGCTTCTATCCGAGTTCTGAGCAAGACAAGGTTTTGATGCAGAAGCTCAATTCCGGGGAAACAGCTCTCTTTTCGTACAGAGAACTTGAGATATCTACGGATTATTTCTCAGAAACGAGGTTATTGGGGGGTGGAGGATTCAGCAGTGTTTACAAGGGCATTCTCAGAGATGGACAGATCGTCGCTGTGAAGAAGCTCAATCAGTGGAACAAACAAGGAATGCATCAATTCCACAATGAGGTGACAATCCTATCCAAGGTCAGGCATCCCAATTTAGTTCAGCTTCACGGATCCTGTGTTGAGGGGAGAGAATTGCTGCTGGTGTACGAGTTCGTCCCCAATGGAACTCTTGCTGATCACCTCCATGGCAATGGGGGCAAAGGGCTGAGCTGGGCAACTCGTCTGCGAGTTGCAGCGGAAACCGCTCGTGCCCTGGCATACCTTCACGACAGCGTCTGCCCGCCGATCTTCCACAGAGATGTCAAGGCTACGAACATTCTTCTGGATGCAAGCTTCCATACTAAGGTAGGAGATTTTGGGCTCTCCAGACTTGTTCCTATGGAGGTAACGCACATCTCCACGGCTCCGCAAGGAACACCAGGCTATCTGGATCCAGACTACCATGAAAGCTATCAATTGACTGACAAGAGCGATGTTTACAGTTTCGGTGTACTTTTGATGGAGATGATATCTGCCAAGAAGGCAGTGGACATCTCTAGGGAGAGGAAAGAGATCAACCTTGCTTCTTTAGCCATTTCAAAGATTCAAGGCGGGCATTGGATGAGCTAGTTGATCCCAAGTTGGAGATCGAATCCAAGCCAGAGGTAAAACAGATGGTGAAAAGCGTAGCAGAGCTTGCATTCTGCTGTCCTATCTCAAGAGAAGGATGATCGGCCTTGCATGAAGGAAGTGTCAGAAAAGCTTGAGCAAATCCTGCAACAAGGTTATGGGTCCATCTTGGGATATCATCCACAGGAAAACCTAACGACAGTCATGGATAATAGCGAGATACGCTTGCTTATCAAAACAAGTTCCCAAATCTTCCGAATTCTGTGATCGGAACACAAATGGCTCAGCAGGTACCGATTCTTCAAACAACAGTAAAGGTAGTTCTAAGATCGACAAGAGCTGATTTCTAACTGCTTAAGACCAGCTTATTCAAGATGTGGTTCAGCGAGACTGAGTATTTTCTCAATGGCCATTCCTTCTCATATATAATAGGTCTACTTATGCAGACTATACTTGTCCTGGAATGCTTATTGTGCATATAATATATATGTTCTGGAATGTACTCGATCATCCTCTAGAAGAGGAATTTTCTTAGGAGAGATGGTCATTAAGGTTGAACTTCAGCATCAGAGATTGAATTTTACTCTGATACTTCGTTAGAATTGAAAATTCTTCTGCATAGAAATCTGAGTAAGTATTCATACAGATTTCAAGGTGATTACCATGAGACATGTTTGGTGTTAGAACTTTGGTTCAAAGACTTGGTTTGCTACTATGTCCTTCCTCACAATGGTTCGCTTTCAATAATCCTATTGTGGATGAGCGGTTGTGCCTCACATGGCATCCTAGGCCCCTTCCAACCAAGGGTGATAGAGGCCTTAGTGCGTCCAAGAGTTGCAAGCACACCTTCTCTCTAAGCCCTCCCATCACTATTGGGATTGGGCAAGGCCCCAACTTCCCATGTGAGGTCCCAACACGGATCCTCTATTTCAAGTTCATTTTTGGGGCAGAGCCTGTCTCCCAAAAGCATGCATTAGGGCCACACCTTTTTATTTTAAACCTGTGTACCCGAGCAACCACAAGTGAAGTGGGCACTTGAGCGTGATGTTATCGATAAAAAAATGTTTGCAAATTATTTTTTCCTAAGAGAATGAACCTTACCTCATGTGTTGGTGGGTGCTCACGGATGTGGGTGCTTGTGAAACGGTCAACTTGTGCTAGTGGGTGCTGGGTGGATCCCTATGACTGCGGATTTGTGCTTATGGGTGCCTTTGAATTCATGTGCCCCAACGATTTTTCCACAGGCTCTGAGATGGCTCATGCAGCGACTTGGGCAACGACACTGTTTCTCGTCAGGGGTGCGCTAGGCCCAAATGCACCACGAGAAAGTAATGGGTGCCACTTTAGTGTTCTTTATCCAAATAATAATTGGCCATCTAACCAATGTTTGCTTGCATAAATAGAATGCTGAAAGGGTGATTCTTT
>MU834747.1:0-44562 GCA_029204225.1 Diphasiastrum complanatum
ACTAGTTTATATGTAGTAGACTATGCATATTACAAACTACAAAATTATGATTTAGATTTAAATAACCACTATATCAAATTTGATCTTATTTCATAAACTTTAGCTATTAGTACTATATTGATAATGATCTGGATCATACATATTGACACTCAACTGCAACCTTTGATGTTGTTTTGTAGTCTTCTTGGTGAAGAACTTCAACTTGATCTAAATTCTTTATCGTTAATAATGCAAACTACTTTATACACATGTTAAATTGTGGGGAAAATATAGCTTAGGAAGCACAAGGCTCCAAACATGTCAACAAAGTAGGTGCATCGGTTCAAGCTTGTATTCTCTAATGATCAGGTTGTAGGTGAAGTTTTTCAACTTGATCCAAACCTTTTATCATTAAGCATGCAACTAGCATAGTTTATACATGTTAAAATTATGGAAAAAAACACAAACTAAGAGCACAAGGCTCCAATAATGTTAGCAAAGTAGTAGGGGTTTGAACCTGAATTAACATTGTAGGATTTCTCTTACTACCCCAATTCGTCTCAAACTACCTTACAAAGACCATCAATACCATTATTATCAGAGACACAATTCTTTATGAATAAGGTGTGTTTATTGTGAGAATTCGTCAAGTAGTTTGATATTTTGGTCATATTTGTTTATTTGGCAATTGAGGTCAATTTACATTTAAGACTTAGAGATAGTCATATCAAAGTTATTTTAGTTCAAATGTTTTTGAATTGTGAAAATTTGCCAACATTGACAAATCTAGCCATGTAGAATATTGTACATTTTTTCTCTGTTTTTACACTTGTATGGCCAAAGTGCCACATGGGAATCTACACCTAATGTAGGTTAGCTTGAGTCAATAGGAGTGATTCTGTTCATTTGGTAGAGATCCCTACTTTATAGGATCTCGACCTTGATTGGTGATGAGATTTTGACCAACCATGCACCTACCAAGTATGACTCTAGGAAATAGACTAGGGTTTCATTTTAGGACAAAAGTGGTGAGTTAACTTCCTTATTACATGTTGAAAAATTCACGTAACTTTACGAAGGAAGTGAGTTTTGCTATGTATTCCAAGCTCCCATAGTGAGAAGATAGATTATTTTTGGAGCTCATTGGAAATCTTCAGTTTCTACTCTCTATGTACATTGATTTTAAGAAACAAATGAAACATCACTTTGTGGACTTCAAACATTGTTCTAAATCCATATAGCAGGTTACTCTTCACACGTGTGGATTCAGATTTGTGTCTATGATTCATGTTTTTGGTTATCAATGCTTGTTGTGTATCAAATTCCAATCTAGATCAAGATTTGTTGACTAGTTTTTTGATGCATTGATTAAGCAAGCTCTTGTGGATCTTCTAAGATCCATTTATGGTCTAAAACGTACTGTACTTTCACATGGTATCAGAGCCAAATACAAGAGCTTTGATCATAGATCCATTCAAATCCATTTTTAGCGGTTTTTGGTTTTCAAAACTAGGCCAAGTTTTGGTGAGGAGATTTGATCTCAAACTTGAAAGGGATCAAAATCTCTACTGTTCCCACATGTGGGAACTTCTGAACCTGAATTTAATGCACCATATTCATTTGGTCACTATAAATTCAATTTGAGAGCTTTTGATGTTATTTTTGGTGGAAATCCTAGGATAAGCTACCAAGATCAAGTGCCATTGATTAGATTTGAATTTGTTTCATGAGATCTAATTAATCCAAGCTGAAATCAGGTCCTCTAAACTTGTTTTACAGGTCTTGAAGGTACATCAAAGTGTGAAAGAGTGGTTAAGTCATTTTTTGTTCAAAAATAGCCAAGGTTGGCAAGCATTAGAGAAAATATGGCCCAAAGAAGGCCCTATAAGAAATGCCATGTAGGAGAGAAAAATAACAATAAAGTTATTAAAATATCATTTTCTAACTTCTTTACGCATCTGCCCACACTACTTTCCATGAAAATGAATGTACTTTATTTTAGTCACATCAAACTTCACTAGTGCTTAACCATAGTTAAAGTATAATTTTTAAAATAAATATTCCCTCCCAATAGTTGGAAACACTCAAAAATTTGAATTAGGAGTGACATTTCAGAAACAAAGTGTAGTGGCTTTATTTCCTATCCTATCCTCAACCCTAGATCCAAGCACACAAGCATCAAGGAGATGAAGTTAGTCATCACGCGGACGTTCGATCCCATGAGGGTGATAGAATTAATCAAATCCAGCATGCATGGATGATCCACAATTAACTCTAAGATCCATTAACACTAAGCATTAACCCTACATCCATTAACACTATCATAACCTACCATGATCCCCTTCATGGATGATGGATTTTCTTTGGTTTCTTTTGTCCAAAGGGACATGTACATAGCAAATGCATCCAAACACCTTCAAGCTTTTGAGAATATTAGGCTTTTCTCCATACAATAACTCATAAGATGTTTTACCATTTATAGAGCTACATGGAACTCTATTACATAAGAAGTTAGCACACATGAGAGCTTCTCCCCAAAAAAGACTTAGGTAGGCATGCATGAATATTGTTCCCCTTGCTATGAATATTCTACTTTTCTTGATGCTGCATACTTTAGTAGAGAACTCCACAGTGAAACCATGATCTGAAAGTTGGCCAAAACTAAGCAAATTCTTAGTGATGCTAGGAATGAAGAGAACATCATCTATCTTAGTCTTCTTGGAGGATCCTAAGCATAAGGGAATGGATCCCACACCTTCAATTTTACATTCATGATCATTTGCTATAAAAATGGACTTTATAGGTCCTACATAAGGTGTGAGTTGAGAAAAATACTCCCTTTTACCCGACATGTGGGAGCTAGCCCCACTATCTATCCACCAAGGATCTTCACCTTTGAGATTTGATGATGAAAAGGTTGACATCATGAGTGAGTCCCCTCATGATAGCTCTCTTCCTCCTTTTGTCCAATGTTGTCTTGGCTTTGATCTTGCTTCCTCTTGAAGCATTCTGAGGCATAATGCCCCATCTTGCTACAATAGTAGCACTTTATCTTAGATTTGTCCTTCTTGGGATTGACTTGCGATGATGAGGATGTGGATCCTCCTTGATCTCCATCCTTTGCTTGCTCCATTTTGAATGCTCCTCCCTTGGTCTTTGCTTTGTCTTTGCTCTTGAAAACTAAGGCTTTGTCATCACCATCATTGATGGAGAGCCTCTCCATCCTTGATTGATATAAGCCTTCCTACTCTCCTCGGCCATCAACACACTTTGAAGGTCTTTAATTGTTTCCCATAATGGCATAGCTTTGGACAAGGTTAGCAAAATCACTACATAAGCCATTCAAAACTATTTTTAAAATCTCACTCTCTTTAATAGGTTCACCAACATAAGTAAGCTCTTTGTTCAAATCTTTTACTCTCAAAACAAATCGATATCCACTCTCACTCCTCCCTTGGAAGCATTGAGGAACTTGGTTCTTTAGGTGAAAGTAACCTTGAGGTATTCTTGGATTCATAGATCTTTTGAAGAGTCTCCCAAGCCTCTTGGGCTGAGGTACATGCTCCTACTTCTCTGAGCAAATCATTTGCAACTTTCATCTTAATACAATGAAGTGCAATCTTGCACCTTCTCTTGTATTTAGTTGCTTCTTGTGGATGGATTGGCTCATCTTCCTCTCCATTCACAAAATCCATCAAATTTTGCATGATAAGGATGGATTCCATTCTTAACTTCCAAATTGAATAATTTGAAGAGTTCAATCTATCACTAGAATCCAAAAGAAAGGCACTTATGGATGTCGTCTTCAATAATAGGGAGATAGATTCAAAGAAACAAGATAGACTGTACAAGATATGATCACTACTAGCTATCCCACTCTCTTTGGGACCTGAGATGAATCACTCTCTGATTTCTCAACAAGATCCAAGGTGATCTTGAGCTTGATCTATCTTCTAGATACAAACTAGATCCAAATTTACTATAGATTTGATCAAAACTAGTCTCCTCCTTGATCTCGACTTCACAAGAAGGGTGAATCCACCTATACTGAACCAAAAGCATTTTATAGCACACAAATGTCTTACAAATAAAGCCTCTTAAATTCAGGCTGAATCACATTGACATATTCAATGACAAACCTATCCAAAATCGAGTAGAATAGAAACATAATTTTCAATAGTTTTGCATTTCTAGATGAAAAAATCATCAAAACACTTGATCTATGTGAAAAATGCAAAAATAAGCTTGGTAGAGGCCAAAATCTTGTATATAGATGATTACACATATGTGGAGCCTGTTCCCACGTGTGAAAATAATGTACTTGTCATGTACCATAATCATATAGGTTGTACATATGATTTAATTCAAGTTCTAGTGGCTAAAAAGGCCAAAACCTAGTTTTCTAGATATATGACACATGGCGTCAATCTATTGATTGCATGAGCCAAATATTTTGGTTAGGTATCATATCCCATGTGTAGAGGACAGATCACATGTGTGGAATAAGCTGAAGTAGGCGAATTTTGAATGCTAGAAGATTTCCAAGTAGATCTCCATATAGAAGGAAAATGGACCAAAAGTGCTCAAAATAGAAGGTTTTGTCCAAGTGTCAGTTTTGCATGATGAATCATCATATGACAAAGAACCTTCACACATGTGGGATAAGAGGGATGATCAGTACCACGAGCTCCCACTTATTGTATATATAGATCCACATTTGGCCATAATCATTGTGAGACACCAATCTTGGTTTTGGAAGCAATTTTGAGTGATTCTCTCCATTTGTCTACATTTGTTTTGATTGTTTTGAGGTTCTATCAATGTGTACTTGATTTTCAGGTTGGAGTCCGTACTCAGACAGTGTTTCACACATGTGAAACCATAAAGTACACTTACCTTCAATTAATGATTGTTCTTGTTAGGATTTTGGGTCTAGAATTGATCTAGATTGATCTTAATCTGAAGTAGATTGATAGATCAAGTAATCTGACAACCAATCCCTCTTGAGGATCAGATTAGGATCCACTCTTGGTCCTTTTTGTACTTTTTGCACATGGTATCAGAGCCTAGTACAAGAGGTTTTGTTGAAATTGAAAGGGTTAATCCAAATCAAAGCCAAAATTAGCAGTTTTTGGAAACTAGTCAAATTTTGGGTAGTGAGTTGGATTTGATAGATATTCTCAAAAATTTTGGACCAGAATTTGTTGTGGGCTGTAGGAACCCTTTTCACACGTGTGATTCCGTACAGCTCCGGTTTTGGCTGAGAAAATTCAAAAATTTGTACAATTTGACTCACACACCCAATTTGAGAGATTTTTGGTGCAAAATCAAGCGTTTTCTATAGAAAATCTAATCCCTTGATTAGTTATTGGATTAGATCAGCCAAGAAATTAAATTTGAAGCTTGAAATAGGTGCATTAATTGATCATCTCTGATTTTTTGAGTGCATGTTGAAGTTTGAGAGAGATTTTGCTAAAAATCATAGATTAAGGAGTGATATGCAAGGTGAGAGGTTGTAATCCATTGTACCATCACTCTAGATTTGTTCAAGAGTGATAGGGTCAAGTTTAGAAGCATCAATTTTCTAGAAAACATCCTTGGATCTGTCCTCCAAGTGAAACCTTTGAGAGTTTCTAGTGCATATAGAGCATCTATGCAAATCTTTTGTAGAATTTGACATAGATTGGCTTAAATTGAGAGTTCTAGAAAAGAGATTGAGATCCAAGTCACATTATTCAATCCTACTCAATTTGTTTGAGTGTTTGCAAGGTTTGAAAAGATTCATTAAGGTATCTATGGAAAATGTGTAGAGAGAAATCCAATTTTCTAAAGAGTTCCTTTGTAGAGGGCAAGACCTAGAAGCTCATTATGTGTTGTTATAGGTGAAGAATTTGTCTTCTCCTAGGTGATCAAATATTTCTAAGTGGTATTAGCTCTTTGAAGCACAATATCTTAGTGAGAAAAATCACAACTTTTGATTTTGAATTTCATTCCAAGTCTTAACAGTAGAGTAATTGGTGGAATCCAATAGGAGTGATTGAATTCAATTTGTTGAGCAAAAATTGACATAGAATGTATGAAACTCAAATTAGTTCTATTCAACTTTCTTTGTGAGAGTGTGAGGGTCAATTTTTGATCCCATTGGATGTCTAGAATGAGGAGAAGTCCATATTTGAGTATTCATGCATGGTTGAGATCTTTGTGAATCTCTAGTTGTCTAATTTTTTAGCTTTGTGAAAAATTGGTGGTATAGTTTGTTTTCAAATCAAATCAAATTCATTCTAAATCTCAAGAGTGAGACTATTTGGGTCAAGAGTGAGTCCAAAAGAAGTGATTAAGTTTGATTTTCATGTGTTTGGAACAAAATCCATCTTTTGTTCAAGAATCTCAAGTGTTGAGAGAACTAGTCACGTAAAAAGGAAAATCTAGGTGTCAAATTTTTTCATATCCATTTCAACTTTCAAAATTGGTATTTGATGAGTCCAATAGGAGAGTGGATCTGATTTATTTTGTGATTTGATTCAAAGATTGTATGCTTTTGTCTTAGTGATCAAAGCAAAGTTTCCAAGTGACTAGTCATTAGTGTGAAGATTGATTTTTAGGTTTGTGAGTTAGATCTTTTGTAGATCCTTCTAGATTGTTGAAGATGTTCAAATCTAGTCTCTTGAGAGTCACAAATTACATTTGTAGAATCATATCACAAGTTTTTATTCACATAGCATCAATAGGTGACATCCTATTGAAGGAAAGAAAGGATCCTAAGTGCAACCTTTGTGACAAGGGAGGATATATTTTCTCAAGATACTACAAAAAGAAGACCAATCCATCCAAGGAGAACCAAAGCAAGGGGGCCGAGGTGAAGGATGGAGCTTCAAGTTCGAAATGCAAATACAAGAAGGACAAATCTGAGGAAAGGTGTTTCCTTTGTGGAAAGGTGAATGAGGCTTGGAGTCTCACAAGGACTTGCAAGATTTGTCTTCAAGAGTCCATCACAACACATGTTGAATCTTTTGAGATTTTTCATTTGGAAGTTCATTGTTGGGTTCAAGATGCAAAGATAGATGTCACTTTCATGAAAGTAACTTGGAATTATTTTATGTCCTTGGAAAGTATTTTGCTTGTAACTTTGGACAAGTTCAAACTTATTGTTATTATCCAAGAGAAATCAATTAAGAATAAGGAGCAATCACAAAATGAAAATAGTTTCATTTATGCTCTCATGTCAACTTATGAAGAACCATTTTGCTTTGAAGAGATTTTTGTATCTCAAAGGTGGATTAAGGCAATACTAGTTGAGTGTGATGCCTTAAAAGATAGCAAAATATGTTTTCCTTGTAAGCTTACATTAGTTATGAAGTCAAGGAAATGGAAATATCTTCATAATGTAGGATCTTTTGGTTTCAATAAGATCATGAATGATGTGTTCATTCATAAAGATGAAAATTGTATGTTTTCAATCCTAAAGGCAAGTTGTAAACTTCTTATGAGAATAAGTGAAGCATCCAAACTGGACACTTATATCCATAAGCAAGTAGTTAGCCTTATTGAGATGGAGATACATTTTGATTTCAATATTGGAAAAATCATGCCAAGTTGTGGTGATTTTTGGACTTATGTTTCTAGCATAAGTAATCTTGATAATCATAGGAAGTGCATATTGAATGGTCATACTTGTTGTGATCATTATGAGACATGGAGTTCTCGAATTTCCATCAAGAAGGAGCATCATGAAGAGGATCTTAAGGAGTCATCCCAAGGTTCAGGTGTGCCAAGGATTGAGGAGGAGAGACCTTCTCAAGTTCTGATTCCAAAAAGAAACTCAAGAAACATGGTTGAACCCATGTGGCTCACATTTCAAGGGAAAGAGGAGCATATCTCATGTGAAGGAGCAAGCCTCAAGGTCAAGCATCTACATGAAAATTGGAAGGAATCAATTTTGGAGGTGCTAGGATGGTGCAAAGCTCTCAAATATCATGTTTTCCATCAAGCTAGATTTACCAGGCTAGATTTTTGAGGAGTGTGAAAAATGCAAAAATAAGCTTGGTAGAGGCCAAAAATCTTGTATATGGATGATTACACATGTGTGGAGCCTGTTCCCACGTGTGAAAATAATGTACTTGTCATGTACCATAATCATATAGGTTGTACATATGATTTAATTCAAGTTCTAGTGGCTAAAAAGGCCAAAAACTAGTTTTCTAGATATATGACACATGGCATCAATCTATTGATTGCATGAGCCAAATATTTTGGTTAGGTATCATATCCCATGTGTAGAGGACAGATCACATGTGTGGAATAAGCTGAAGTAGGCGAATTTTGAATGCTAGAAGATTTCCAAGTAGATCTCCATATAGAAGGAAAATGGACCAAAAGTGCTCAAAATAGAAGGTTTTGTCCAAGTGTCAGTTTTGCATGATGAATCATCATATGACAAAGAACCTTCACACATGTGGGATAAGAGGGATGATCAGTACCACGAGCTCCCACTTATTGTATATATAGAGCCACATTTGGCCATAATCATTGTGAGACACCAATCTTGGTTTTGGAAGCAATTTTGAGTGATTCTCTCCATTTGTCTACATTTGTTTTGATTGTTTTGAGGTTCTATCAATGTGTACTTGATTTTCAGGTTGGAGTCCGTACTCAGACAGTGTTTCACACATGTGAAACCTTAAAGTACACTTACCTTCAATTAATGATTGTTCTTGTTAGGATTTTGTGTCTAGAATTGATCTAGATTGATCTTAATCTGAAGTAGATTGATAGATCAAGTAATCTGACAACCAATCCCTCTTAAGGATCAGATTAGGATCCACTCTTGGTCTTTTTTGTACTTTTTTCACAATCTAAACTTATAAGATATATTTTAGGACCGTAAGAAGCCTAAGAACGACCTAATTAAGCTCTCAAATGACTGATCCAAATTTCTAAAGAGTGGTGGCATTCAAATCCTTATGAATATCTCTACTAGGAGACACGTACTCCAAGTATCAACTCATAAGAGCTTTCTAATTTGGTTTGGCTGAATGGAAATGGGTCAATCTCTGTTCTTGCAATTATAACTCAGCAAAACAAGTTCTTTTGATCTATTTTCACTCAAATGAAACCAAATTTGAAGGTACAATCACTAGATTAGCAACTAGTAGCAAGGACAAAGCCAATACTACTCAAATTTAGGATCTAAGATTGAGAAAATCAAATCTAAAGCTCGCGTTGATTAGGCTCTGATACCATGAAATTTTTTTTTAGCAAAATGAATCCCAATCAATTCTAAAAGTGATGGAGGATGCACAAATCAAATATCTAGATCCAACTATGAGCTAGAATCAAGACTAGTTACCAAACTAGCAAATTTGTCATTTAACTCCACATTAGGCACATAGATTTGATCAAATGAACCAAAGTAAAGTACATCAAGCTTCTCAGACCTGTAAACAGGTTCATCACCTTCCAAACCAAGCAATTAATGCATAAGAACACTCACATCCAATAGCTAGAACTCGCCACCAAAAGACAATGGCACAAGAGATTGGGGCAAGTCATTTGTAATGGCAAAGAGGCAAGTTGTTTTTGGTCTTTCAAAATATCTAACTAACATGAATCAAGTTTGTGAGCAATGTGTGTCACATGGATTACTTTAAAAGATATCTATATCTAGATCTACTAGGCCTTTCCAACTTGTTCATTTGGATATTCATGGAGTTACTACAATTAGCAATGGTGGTGCTAAGATGTATGTAGCATTTATTGATGATATAGTAGATTTTGCTGGTTGTATCTTTTAAAGAGCAAGGATGAGGTGTATGATGTCTTCTTCAAGTTCAAGATTTCAAGGGAGGTCCAATTCAACACCAAAGTCAAGTGCTTGAGGAATGACAATGGCGGTGAGTATATTTCTACCAGTTCAAAGAATTTTGTGATATGCAAATGGGATCAAGAGGGAGCTCACAAATCCAAGAACACCACAACAAAATTGAGTGGCCGAGAGGAAGAATAGAACCTTATGTGAAGGAGCCAAAGCTATGAGGTTAGGTGCCAATCTTCCTAACCTTTTTGGGGTGAAGCTTTGTTGTGTGCCAATTATTGATGTAATAGGTGGCCAAGTGTTGTAAGACTCCTTTTGAGATTCTATTTGGTAGGAGGCCGAGTGTCAAGTATCTCAAAACTTTTGGATGTGTATGCTATATCAACATTACTCTTGATGATAGGAAAAAAGAGGATCCATCTTCAAATAAAGGTATATTTGTTGGTTATAGTGAGGTGAGCAAGGTTTACAAAGTTTATATTCCTTCAACTAACAAAGTGGTCATAGGATGTGGTTATTGGATCTAACATTCTTGATTTGATGACAATGTTGATAATAATTTGGATGGTGATCATGATGAAGCATCTTCAAGTCAATATCCAGAGAGGACATAAAAAAAAAGGCAAAAACCTTCAAGGCTCTCATATGATGAGAATGGTAAGCAAGTCAAAGTTACTCATTTTGCACTTCTCACATATTTCGGTGAATCTTCTTGTGTAGATGAGGCTATGCAAGTGGATGGTGATTTTCATAGAATGGAAGAAACTAATCGATCTAGAAAAAAGTTCTTATTTAATGACTTTGTTGGTCAAGTGGGAGATCAAGAGGTTGTTCTTGAAGGGCTTAAACAAGACAAAAGGAAAGGCAGCAATTTGGAGCTAGTCAAGAGCATCAAAGGGAAATCAAGGGGACAAAGCACTTTGGATCTATTTTTGTAGGTGTTTGAAGACTCATGTAAGTCAAGGGAGCAGAAAGGAAGTGTTGTTCAAAGTTACTTTACTTGTTCTATCTCATGTTTGAGCAATTTCATGTGAATGTGTGCAAATTGTCAATATATGGTGAAACTAGTTACATTGTTTTGCATCGTTTTGATGTTGGAGTTGTACTAGAATTCTTGGCTAGTTTTATTGATGGAAATGAAGTGAAGGGGGGATAATTATATCAATCATTCATGGCTAAGTTATGAAGTGTTGAGGATATCTTGTGTCAAGATGGCAATGGATGCTCATTCATGCATTAGACATATCAAGAAAGGACAAAGATGTAGGAGACATGAAAGCATTGATTGATTACTCACATTTATTGTTTGTTTGTTGTTCTTTTCCAGAGAGTTCAAATGTGGAAGCACGGAGGAATCATTGCATTTACAATCTATTTGGTTTTTCATGTTCTACTACACCTTGATATGTAAAATTGATGTAAGACATTGTGAAGCATCCAATATGGACACTATTATCTATATCAATAATGAAATTTATTATAAAGCCTTAGAACGGAGGTCTATACTTAGGATGGAGATCATTCTAAGGTTGGATCAAAGTTCTATGGTTAAAACTATGCTAAAACTAGTTGAAAAGGGAATGCGAAGAAAATCAACTAGTTTTGTCATTTGTTATTTGGCATATTGAGGCCAATTGTACATAACAACTTAGAGATAGTTAAAAGTAGTATTAACTTTCAGATTTAGAAGTTAGATCCATTAAACTTGTCAATGATTCTTTTCATTGGGTAAAAAAGATGAGGAGTTACCAGTAAAAGACATGTTGATAGTAATACAAATAGAACAATCCTAAACTCTCAATTTATTGAGATGATGCTCTTATACCAATCTGTAGGAATAGAGGACAGAACGGAAGAAGAGAGAAGAAAATGGTTGCGAAAAAACTCTCTTGTTCTTATTGGCTACTACTAGCAAACAACAGAAATGGACTCACAACTCAAGCATTTTCATTTACAGGATCTTAAAAATTAAATTATACCCAAATAAAATGAGTACAGTACATTGAAGAGATTAGAAGAGGTGTGGTATAACTGTAAACTAGATTCAGAACGAAGTTTAGTTCAGAATGTAAAAATGATAATGCAGGGTGATAATGCAAGCTCCTCAAGCATCAAAGACAGCCATCATCTGATCAGATACTAAGGAGTTGTTGACGTCCATGATATGATCAGAGTGAGTGAACAAACGTGAACAAGCAATAAGAGTGCAATAAAATCACAACATCATACATCTACGCTAAACACAAATGAAGAACGTGTTGCTTTTATATTACAATGAAAGCTTGAACAACCCCAAAGGTCATGAAAAATAGTTCATTTTCTTGAAGGGAATGTTTTTGTTGCATTTCTGGGAAAATGCAAACTGTTCGACAAATGAATCATGTTTGCAGACTGTTTGAAATAGTGACTTTGCTGATGTTGTCGATGAAGTTGTGCACTTCAGATACTTTGGACAGAAGTAGTTGAGTGACTCGTTGGTCGAAGTTGTCGAAGATGTCAGATAAGTTGGACATTTTTTAGTTGTTTAGTAAATCGACGGTCAAAGTCATCGAAGATGTCAGACAAGTCGGACAAAGTTGAAGTGGTTTAGTGAACTGTTTGTCAAAGTTGTCGAAGATGGCCAGGACTTTGATGTTCTTCGAATAGCATGATATTTAAATGTAGAAACAGATGGGAATGGATACCCTTTGTTATGATGTAGATTAGCTAAGAAGTCGATGAAGTTGACTTCGAGTATTTCGGCCGCGATTCCTGCAGGTATCAGATGAGCAGACATAGAACCAAAGTAGGTTGCATCTGACCCTAGATCAATGATCAATAAATGTGTAGTAAGGATCTTGAAATAGAAATTAGTATTCACCAAGGAGACAACTGTGGACTTAATTCCAACACAAGCCATACTATTCATGAAGCTCCTGGGCTGAGCAACAAAACATTTGCAAGATCGAGTACTCATCCATTTTGTTTTTCCCTGCAAAACAGAAAGTGTAAATTTTAGCACAAAGTATTCACTGTAAATCCTCACATGAAAAGTACCAAATAACCAAGCAAGTAGGCTGGAAATAGCCAAATACCCCAAAAGGTAGTACCAATAGTATCAAACTCTAAACCGAAAGTACCAAATTCATTAAGTACCAAAAGTAGCTAACTACTACCATAGTACCAAAAGTACTAAAAGTAATGAAATTCATTACAGACAGAACCTTACGATGCTTAATACCCTTTCTCTTGTGGCTTGAACGATCGCTGACCGTAGCAGCCATCCTCTCAAACAATTCGTCAAGCTGTGAATTTGTGGTTTTTGATGGATCCATGATCCCCATTTTCCTTGGTGATCCAGCGTGGTAACTGGTTCGTGGCCGTTTTTGTATGCTGGGAGGTGCGCTCGATGTCTTAGGATTTTTAGCAGTGGCCTTAGAGGCGGCTTTGCACTTCCTTGCAGGTGTCGTCGTATTTTACAGTAGATGATCGGAATGCAACAAGAGGTTTCGAACAAAAGGCAGCAAAGAGCATTTAAATGAAAGCAATGAACTGATCTAGCAGAAAGCAATGATAACAATGAACTAATCTAGCAGAAAGCAACGATAAAAATGAACTGATAGCAGAAAGCAGCAATGAACCGATCTAGCAGAAAGCAATGATAGCAATGAACTGATAGCATTAAAGAAGGATAGCAATGAACTGATAGCATAAAACAACAAAAGCAATGAATTGATAGGATAAAGCCCCTTATCATTTGGAGGACAAACCATTTATTATCCAAATTCAAATTAGATAAAGTAGGCCCATCATTACTAAGGACGCCTTCATTTCATTAACTCGTGTGTAGCATCTGGCTAGCTCCAAAAAGTGAGATGTACTACCATAAGTATTGTATTAGCAATATAAATTATGACTAATAAAATCCCAAAAAATTGACATGTACTACCAAAAGGTACTATGCAACTTTTTTTTAACCACCAAACCATGCTTTTAGCCATATATATATATATATATATATATATATATATATATATATATATATATATATATATATATATGTATACATACATACACACACATACATATACATGTAGATATAAATAAATAAATAGATAAATATAGATAGATAAATAAATAAATAAATAAATAAATAAATGTATCTATATATATACATACACACACATAGATATATATTTATATACATACATACATAAATATATCTCATGTACTGCAAGGCTAGGGCAATATTTTTGGGATTCTTATAGTTGATGAGAGAGCGTAAAGTGTGTGTTTTTTGAAAAGGCAATAATATCTTTCACGAATCTCATAATTGACCAGACAACTAAAAACAAAATGCTCCTTGAAATCAACCTCTCTCAAAGAAGATGTATGATATATCCTATTTGCACATGAGATACCCTAGAAATGTCCCCACATTTGAGGAGAGAGATAAGAGAGAAATAGACAAGTCATATGTGATCCCCACATTGAAATTGGTCTTAGATGGTCCCCACATTCCTCGAGAGAGATAAGAGAGAAAGAGACAAGTCATATGTGATCCCCACATTGAAATTGGTCTTCCCCCTTGGTGTGTGTGTGTGTGTGTGTGTGTGTGTGTGTGTGTGTGTGTGTGTGTGAGAGAGAGAGAGAGAGAGAGAGAGAGAGAGAGAGAGAGAGAGAGAGAGAGAGAGAGAGAAAGCTAGCTTTATTGATTTCTCTTTTCCTGTGAAGAGACAATATATAAGATGAAATCAGTACATGTCAAGTGTGTAGTATCAATGGGAGGATATGAAACGATTCCAAATTCATATAGAAAAAATGCATATAGATCTAAAGTACTTATAAAGCTTGAGTGATATACAAGACTCAAAAGATATGATATAATGGTATGGTATAATATGATATCATTAATGACATCATGTCATGATGTTGTTGAAGAAATATATGATGTGAATTGGTGTTAGAGGTATATATAGAATCAATGCACTATTGTCATCTTCATGAAGGTCGTCTGTGAGAGGTGTATGCCCTCAATGTAGGGTGGGTGGTTAGCTTTGATTGCAACATGGCATATGGCGATGCATTATCTATGGTCTCTAGTATGTGTAAAAATGTCATCATCACCATTATCTAACTCTCAATTTGTTTGTGGTCTCCTCCTAGTAAACAAATATGTAATCTAAAATTGTGTATCAGAATGACTCTATTGATATGACTAACATATTTTTCACCGCAATAAGAACATCTCCAATGCCAACACATCGTGCATCTTCATAGGAAAGAAGAGATTGAAACATGACTGGTGGTCCAAATAAACATTAACATGTTTCTCTGATCTCATATTGGAGGCAATACCCAAGTATTTCCATAATGTATTCATCTTACAAAACTCTCTTACCATACAAGAAAAACAACTATCCTCAAAAGCACCAACTGTAGCGGATTTGTATTATAAGGAAAAGCACCTCCAAGATCATGCTTACAAGATACACACAAAGGAATAACAGCGGAGCCAAACTACCCAACCATGTAGATGCTACTGATCAATCCCCAATAGCATCACCCTCGTGATAGAGGAAAGGATGCAGGTGTAGAGGAACCTAACAAACATTGTAGATTAAGAAAATGGAGAGTCTTGTTCCTTGTCCAAAGATTCAAAATATCAAAAAGTAGTGGTTGGTGGAAGTTTTACTATAGTTGGTCAAATGATCAATGGCACATACATAGGTATGATAATTTCTACTACATTGTGAAATCAACCTTAGCTTGTTGGTTCCTTCGTGGGCCCTGCGAGCCCAATTCTATCTGACAAAGACCAACTAAATTCATTGTTACTTGAGCACAAATTTAGTTTTTCGCAATTATTCAAGACTCAAGTTGTTTTTTTCTCCACAGTTCTTAAATTTATGCACCTCCTTTCATTTACCGGGATATTTTAAATTATTTCAAATTCAACTTAGTCTATTATACATATAGTGGACTTTTCTTGGTGAGAAAGTATGCTTATGAACCCCTCTGTGGCAAGTAGGTTGAGCATGGTCTTGGGTGGAAGAAGTGAAACTAGGCAAGTTCCATGCTAATTAGAAACTTCATTTTTTTTTGTGTCTTTCAACAATTTTTTTAATTCAAAGTAGTATTCCTGGTGATATTGACCTCATCAAGCTGATACCATCATGATTATGATGAGATTAGTACAGAGTAGATTAGGTATGAAAATGTCCTGGTGATGAGGTGTCTCCCATTCATTGGAGAAATGTGGACATCTCTCCATAAGAATAAATCATGCCTTAATGCTGCTACACATTGTTAGCTGCTAATCCTACCTCTTTCCATTGAGGTAGTTGGGAACATGGGATGTGTGTATTCCTCATATTAACTCAAGGTGCAGGCACGGTCCTATCCTCATCCAATGATCCATGGACCATGACTCCTAAAGTTCTCATTATGCATTATGATTATGGACAATGCTAAGCAATAAGCTATTTTGAGAACATGTTTAATGCCAAGGAGTTCATGTTCTACCATATCTACCAATGTGCCATCTGTAACAGCCAACTACATATTATCACCTTTGGAAATTTTCTTTGTATGGGCTGTCAAGTTTCGAGTATTTAGATACGGCACGCTCCGAATATTTGGATTCCACAACAAAACAATACCCTCAAATGCACTGTCTGAGTCAACTTTCTAATATATGTCTATATTTGTTTGGATGCTTTATGATGGCAGGCTGCTACAGCATTCCGCATTGACTTGCATAACATGGGCTATTATAAACTCGTGAGTACTGATCAGTCCTGAGTCCTAACTCGACGATGTTATAGACAAACTACCTGTGATGTTATCAGGATCTGTAACACAGGTATTGATCTTGTTGGTTGGCATTTTCCTTTAAGAGACCGTGGTACGTCAACTTCAACAGTACAAAGCCGGCTGGCTTGCGTGCTTGCTCTCTAGCAAAAATTTCTTGTCTGAGTGTTCACCATCCAGCTTCTAGCTGATAACCGCAGGCAAAGTACATAACCCGCCTGTGGCTGTATATAGGCCACGTCTTCATGCGCAATAATGTTTGAAAACGTTAAAGCTTTTAAACTCAAATATGTTATAAATCATAATATAGGTAACTTATAAGTGAAGGGAGATTGAAATTTGAGACCCACCACCTGTTACTGACTGCCTCCTCTGACAGAAAATGGTATTCACTTTGTGATTGTTGAATGGGTATCTGATTCAAGTGCAGTTGTAGAGTACTGTATGCACTGTGACAGCATCACCAAACTGTCCACAATATTCGGTGGCATTGCTGGAATTCATCAGATGTGAAGTAAACACGAAGCTCCCTTGTTCCCTTATAAAGAGAATCCTTCTGCATCAATGTTATGTCCAGTTGTTGCACCGTCTTTACTAATCGTCGAAGTTTCTTCACGTGTCCTCTTCTGCCTGCATGCCCTTTATTTTGAGATCTTGACATATTGCTGATGCACTTTAATATGAATGAAGCAATGCTCATTTTTTATGCAATGATTGTCTCACTTTTATCTACATTCAACGTCTCGAGATCTCATTTGCCCCTGATCAACGTGTTAGGCAATGTTAATCAACGTTGGCGATGCACCCACGACACAGCACCCTTTGGTCTGGACGCTCAGGCACTATAGGTGATTGATTGTCCTGAACAAAGAGATATCGAGAAATCTCTCAAATGGGGAGAGAAGTGGATAAGGCATTCGAGGAATTGAGCCTCACAATTTCACATAGTGCCTTTTATATGAGGAGTAGAGAAGAAAGAGCATGCCAATGCATGAGGAACACGCATTGCTTTTAAGTGCAGATCAGTTACGGATACTAAGATAAGAGGTGACAACAGAACAACTTTGGTAGAAGGTATGAACAAGAGATGGGATTGGGAAACTAAAACCTGATCTAAATTAATAAGAGCTCATGCTCAAGAAATGAATAATCAAAGAAAAAATGTGAAATGTTGCTAGTGTAATAAAGTGGGACACTTCACAAAGATATATCCAAAGATGGCTGAGTGGGCCATCAATTCTCACAAATATGCTGAAATGGAAGACATGTTGACTCTTCTTGCACTTTTGAGAATTTTACAAAATGATAAGCTTAAACAAGAATGCTGAGCAAGATTAATGTTAATAAGGAAATTGACGAGAGGAGTACAATGAGGCAATGAAATACTACACCAATTAGTTCTGCTTGATAATAGATTGATAAGTGGAACATTTCAATGGCCTAGCTAACATGATTGCTATCTAGACTAGATACTACCACATATACAACATACTATTGCATACAAGCCTTTACAACCAAATAGAAATAATGAGGACATAGTCTCTAGCAAATTGAAGTCAAGGCAGGAAGTAATTGGGATGTAGTCATTTTATTATTAGAATTAGCAAAGAGTTTGTGGCTGGTTAGTCAAATGACATGATGATATTGGTGGCAAGATTATTTGCATATGAATGTCTCGAGGGAAATAGTGCTTCTAAAAAGTTGTGTATGAAAGGGAGGTTTGTTGTATCAATTAGTAAGCATAGACACAATTTAACAGCTTGTGTGCACAATGAGGTCTTCGAGGCTTACATCTTAATGGAGACATAAATCATGATTGTATGGCTTTTTGATAATCATAGGGATGTACAAGGGCAAGGAATTTGAATTCTATCTAAAGACCATAAGAAATTGGCTAGTTGAACACAAAAATTGGTATGATTTATGCTCTATAAGATAGAATTTCTATGAGTTGAGAAAAGCCCACACAACTACGTGCACTCTAACTATGCTATGTGCACTCTAACATGATGGACAAAATCTAGAAAAAAATTTCAAGGAGCTTTGAAAAATAAGCAAGTCATAATGTTTTGCTTATGAGGATATTTAGCCTCAAAACATATGTACGTCTATGAGAAAACTAATGAGATATGAACTTAATATTCTCATGATATTTTTATTTATCCAGAAAATGCTTAGGGCTACAAGCTTTATAATGTGAAAATGAGAAATTGTCTTGAAGAAGTTTTTTGGCAATATGTTAAAAAAAGAAATATCAAAGATGGTTGGAATACAAGTTGAATAGGAGGAGCTAGATTATCCACACAATGTGAGAAGTATTGTTTCAAGAGCGCCTCCAAATTTGCAAAAAAGAGTGAGCGAGAATGGGCAAGATCATGTAGAAATTACAAAAATCAACAAACATCGAATTCCAACATGCCAGAGTCCATCACAATATGACATCCAATCCACAGTATAAAGGTCCCATCAAAATCTGATCGTGTCAGATTGTTGACATCGACATCAGGACCAAACGTCCCGTCGGCTTCCGACAGCCATTTTAGGTGCTAGGTAACATTTTTTTGTTAAAAACTCTGCCACGACTACTCCATGTCAAATTGTCACCATTAGGGGAAAATAGGGCTCAAAATGGGCTCTTTAAGAAGTTTGACTATAGAGAAAGATTAACAAGAGAGAGAAAACTTCCGACAACATCTATGCTCATTTTTTATCATTCCAAAACTGCCCGCCGCCCAACTTATATGGTTAACATGTAGCCTTAATTTCCATAAGCAAATGTGACAATATTGCACATTTTCCCCTTTGAAAAGTGCTCCAAGGGGTCCCATGCCCTTGGAAAAATGTGCAACTGGCATCTGAAACTGGCGGGCGTAATTGCACTAGTGTGTGCTCATTCACTTCTCCTTTGTATTTCCAGGTGATGGTGCAAGAGCTTTCCAAACCCTAATATTGGTTCAACGCGCAGATGTGCTATTTGACTGGTTAAATAGGCCATCTATGTGTTGAATCGATATCAGGTTTCTTTTTAAAACAGTCTAACCTCTTAATTGTAGATCTAATTGAGATGAACATTGCTGCCATTAGAAAGAGCTCGATGGGAGCTTCGCAATGGCACCCTACATGATCTAGTTCCGAGTTACTGTTAAAAAGTTATAGGCAGTCAAAGTTCGTAGAAAATCTCTCATCTAAAAAAATATATAATTCAAAAAAATAATCCTAATATCGGTTCAGCGCGGAACGCGCGCTGAACCGATATTAGGGTTTCAAATTTTATTTTTAAAAAGAGCTCGACGAGAACTTTGCAACGGCAACAGAATGACCTAATTCTATGGTTCAAAAGTTATAGGCAGTCAAAGTTTTGGCGGGCTCAAATCCTAAGGGGGTGCGCTGAACCGATATCAGGCTTTTGAAAATATTATGTTTTTGGAAAGAGCTCGACGAGAGCTTTGCAACGGCACTAGAATGGCCTAATTCCGACTTACGGTTCAAAAGTTATAGGCAGTCAAAGTTTTGGCGCCTATAACTACCTATAACTTTTGAACCATACAAGTCGGAATTAGGCCATTTTGGTGCCGTTGCAAAGCTCTCGTCAAGCTCTTATGCAGCAAAAAAAAAAAAAAAAAAATCCAAAAGCCTAATATCGGTTCAGCGCACGCCCTTCCCGCTCAAACCCTAAGGGCGCGCGCTGAACTGATATTAGGATTATTTTTTTTGAAATATATATATTTTTTAGATGAGAGATTTTCTGTGAACTTTAACTACCTATAACTTTTTAACCATAACTCGAAACCAAATCATGTAGGATGCCCTTGCGAAGTTCTCGTCGAGCCCTTTCTAATGGCAGCATGTTCATCTCAATTGGAGCTACGGTTAAGAAGTTAAACTATTTGGAAAGCTCTCACACCATCACTTGGAAATGATCACATGTTACCACGTGCAAGTCCTCCAAAGAAGCATTAGACTTGTTATCGAATCTATATGAGACTTAAGATGTAACTACACGGTTTCACCTTAGAAGGAAGTTCTTCACTTTAAAAATGTCTAATTCTATAGTCATCACTTCTCACATCAACCGCTTCAAGCCTTTGTTAGATCAGTGATCAGTTGTAGGATGTGCTATTCAAGATGATGACGTTGTTATGACCTTGCTTTCTTCTCTGCAAAGTCCTATGAACACTTTGTTGTTATGCTCTCCACTCAATCTGACCTGACTCTTCAAAAGGTCATTGGTCATCTTCTCCAAGAAGACATGTGGAGAAAGACTAGTGATCTTTCCATGAAAGACAGCTCTCTATCCCTAGCAACCAAGAAGAAAGACTATTCAAAGGGCAAGAATCAAGTGTAGCAGCAGAAGCCTCATACTCAATCAGAGAGTCGTGGATCACACGAGATCTGCAGATATTGTAAGAGAGCAAATCGCGACATCAAGGAGTGTCATATCCGCATCTACAACGAGGCCAAGAAGCAACAACAACTGCAACCCAACTTCTGCAATGCGACAGAATTCAAGGAGCAAGATTCTGATGGAGACAAACCATCATACCTTTTAATGGCTTACAATAGTAGCAACGAAGACTGTGATAGCTAGTACTTGGACAGTGTTGTTACCTAACACATGACTTCTGGCAAGGAATGGTTTACTCAGTACGTAGCTTATAGCAGAGATCAATTCATCTACCTCGGAGATTCAAGCACCATTCGCATGGAAGGCAAAGGGATAGTCAAGATCGTATTCAAGAACGATCTTTTTATTTGTGTTTTGAATGTTCTTCATGTACCTCAACTATCTAAAAATCTATTATTAATATCTAAGATAACTGATGAGAGCTACACTGTTACTTTCTCTTCTAAATAGTGTACAATTTTTTATGAAGATACCACTCTGACTATGTGCATTAGAATCGAAAATCTATATGTACTGTCTAACTCAGTTGCATTAGCTAGTGCTTCTCATGAAAATGTCAACGATCATGCTATTCTATGGCATAGTCGATTTGGACACGTGAATACAAGTCACTTTCTTCCATGTGTTGTAAGATTTAGTTGATGGATTGTATTTCCCTCTTTCATTGGATAGGAAATTATTTTTCTGTGAATCTTGCATCAATGGCAAACACTCTAGGAGCAAATTTAGCAGAACACATTCTGTCAAGACAAGGCATGCATTAGATCTTGTACGTAGTGATCTTTGTGGTCCAATGCCAACTCCATCCTTAGGAGATGCACTCTATTTCATCACCTTCATGGATGATTATTCTAGATGGTCTACAGTCATGGTTGTAAAACATAAATCTGAAGCCTTTGAATGCTTCAAGAAATTTAAGGCCGTGGTTGAGACCCAAACATCTTACAAGGTGAAAGCATTCCGAAATGGTGGTGGTGGCGAATACGTCACCAACGAGGTGTCTGACTATCTGGCTGAAAACGGCATTTGAAGACAATTTACAACTTCCTATTCACCTCAGCAAAACGGGACTGCAGAAAGGAAGAATTGAACGCTTATCAACTTAGCCAGATCTATGCTACATCAGACGCACCTGCCTACAAAGTTTTGGGCAGAAGCTACTGCCAAAGCCTGTTACGTGCAGAACAGATCTAGCACAAAAGTCGTCGATAGCAAGACTTCGTATGAAGTATGGCATGGACACAAGCCTATTGTCAGCCATTTAAAAACCTTTGGCTGTATATGTTTTGTTCATGTTCCTAAATAGCTTAGGAAGAAGCTGGGTTGTAGGACAAATAAATGCATTTTCATTGGCTATCCTGATGAACATAAAGCTTATAAAGTTTATGATCCATGTACCAATCTAGCATTTGTTTCTAAGGACGTTATCTTCAAAGAAGATATGTTCTATGACTTTAACAACCATTGATAAAGGATGTTGTGTCATTTCATCCTATTTTACACAACATAGAATCTTCCAACGATGATGTTTATTCTATAGAACCTGCAGCTAAAGCTACAAAAACTGAGCAGCTGACATAACCTGTCACCATACCAGACCAAGCTAGCTCGAGCAAATTTGGACAAATTCAAGAAGAAGCACCATCGCATTCTGGTCAACCAAATGTTCACAGATCCTCACAGACTCGAACAGTCCTTGAGAGGTATACACCTCAATCTTTCCGGACTTATCAGAAGAACCAGAGACCCTAGCTGAAGCAATCAACTCTAAGGATGCTGTGAAGTGACAAGAAACTATGGAAAGCGAGTACAATTCACTTTTGATGAACCAGATCTGGACACTGGTCGACTTTCCCACTCACAAGAGAGCTATTGACAACAAGTGGATCTTCAAGAAGAAGATCAACTCTTATGGTTCCATTGCAAAATGGAAAGCACAGTTGGTGGCTAAAGGATTCACTCAAGTCCAAGGAGTGGATTATCAAGAGATTTTTAGTGATGTTGTCAAAATGGAGTCAATAATCAGGACTCTGATTGCATTAGCAGCCACGGAAGACCTTGATATGCATCAAATGGATGTCAACACGATCAGGTTATTACTTCACGATTTGCATCACACTCAGTTCAATGTTACTACCATTCTGTATGACAATTTGAGTTGTATTTCACTGTCGTTGAATCCAAGATTTCATGGCAAGTCTAAGAACATAGAAATCTAGTATCATTTCATTTTGGAGAAAGTTTTTTTAGAACAAGTGATTCTTTAATATTGTTCCACAATAGAAATGGTTGCAGACATTTTCATCAAAGCGCTTCTCTACATTAAGCATCAGAAGGTTTTCAACATGTTGAACCTGACGAAGATACCAAGGCACCAACCGTGACCTTAAAGGGAACTATTGAAAATAAGTCCACAGTTGTCTCCTTGGTGAATGCTAATTTCTATTTCAAGATTCTTCCTGCACATTTATTGATCGTTGATCTAGGGTCAGGTGCAACCTACTTTGGCTATATGTCTGCTCATCTGATACTTGTAGGAATCGCGGCCGAAATACTCGAAGTCGACTTCATCGACTTCACGGATAATCTACATCATAACAAAGGGTATCCATTCTCATCTATTTCTACATTTGAATGTCATGGTATTTTAAGAACATCAAAGTCCTGGCCATCTTCGACAACTTCAACTGACGGTTCATTAAACCACTTCGAAGTGTCCGACTTGTCCGACATATTCGATGACTTCGGCCGTTGGTTCACTAAACAACTTTGAAGTGTCCGACTTATCCGACATCTTCGACAATGGGTCACTTGACTACTTCTGTCCAAAGTATTTGAAGTACACGACTTCATCGACAACTTCAGCAAAGTGACTATTTCCAGACAGTCTACAGAAATGAACTGTTTGTCGCACAGTTCGCATTTTTTCAAAAATGTGACAAAATAGTCCCTTCAAAAAAATGAACTATTTTTCATTTACAGAGTCTTAAAAATTAATTCACATCCAAATTAAATGAATATAGTCCACCGAAGATATTAGAAGAGGTGTGGTACCTTTGGATTTTTCACATTTTTTCGAAGAGAGGAAAAAAAACGAAGGGTTTTTACTTCGATGAGAAACGTCTCCAGCCACTTCCCGAAATATGTGAAGTGAGAGAAATTATGCGACATTCTTGTCCACGTCAGCGATCCCGAGTCGTCTGATTATATACATATTGTACAGCTGTTATTTTGTCATTATATATCATTGTAGTTCAACTACTTCAACTACAACAAATACATAGTTGAAAGATAGACATTTATTGTAATTAACTACAAGGATGCAGTGTATAAAGCCATCCTCATCGCACACTCTGAATAATGCTCCACTAATAGAGTGAATGATATCAAGCATCCGAGTTACGCTTCCTTTTTAAGACTATAATGTATTTAGTGTTGTTCAAGATTTCATTGTAATATAGAAACAACACGTTTTTCATATGTGTTTAATGTAGATGTATGATGTTGTGACTTGATTACACTCTTACTGCTTGTTCACGCCTGTTCACTCACTCTGATTAGATCACGGACATCAACGACTCCTTAGTATCTGATCAAACGATGGCTATCTTTGACGCCTCTATTATCACACTGTATTATCATTTTTACATTTTGAACTAAATTTCATTTTGAATCTAGTTTGCAGTAAGAACGCTTGAGCTGTGAGTCCATTTCTACATTAACAATCTTTTAGACTGTTGTTTGTTAGTAGTAGCCCATAAGAACGGGAGAGTTGTTCCGCAATCATTTCTTTCTCTCTTCCTCCATTCCGTCCTCTATTCCTACAACTTGAGCCTAGAGGACAAACTTGCAAACAATCAGTGGCTAACGGTCTTCAGGCAAGGATATAAAAAATTGTTAAGATATATCTTAAACAACTACATCCACAATTTGTGGATGACTATCATCTGTTGTTCCACAAGGTGTACCAGGCTCCCCCCTCCTGCAGTAAAATTACAGCCAGATTCGCCAGATGCTATGCATGCATTTGAGCATTACAAGTTCGCAAAATTGGACCCTGCATGTCACAAGATAGCATGGCCAAATTTGAGGAGAATGTGATTGCAATGTGCAGCAGCAAGAAAGATGGCCTTCAAAGAAAGCTTGAAAATTTGAGCAGGGCTAATGGGCCCTCTCAGAGTGGGATGTAGCTTGAACCTTTTCCCTCACAAAATGGTGAGCAATCTCTATGTGCTTGCTCCTTGCATGGAATGTGGGATTGGTTGGTAATGCTTGGCTTGATTGGTTGTCACAAAATATTATTGGCTGCTCCTTGGCCTCCATGACTTGCAACTCCACCAAAAGCCTCTTCAACCTTAGGATCTCCTTTGTTGTGGATGTTAGTGCCTTGTATTCTGATTCGGTTGAAGATAGAGAAATAGTATCTTGATTTTTGGAAATCCAAGACACTATGCCATTGCAAAGGAAGGTAACAAAAGCACTTGTGGACCTCCTATCCACCTTATCACCTGCAAAATCAGCATCCAAATATGCCCTAAAGGCAAGATTAGATCCATCATATAAAATGCCAAAGTTGTTGGTGGACCTCAACACCCTTTTTGCATTTTTCCAATGACAAAACAATGGATTTTGCATAAATTGGCTTAAATTACCTACACTATAACTTAGATCAGGCCTAGTTATAGTAAGATAGATCAAGGAGCCTACAAGTCTCCTATATAGTGTGACGTCCTCAAAGGATGCTTCATCATCACTATCATGAAACTTTTATATTTTGCTCCGTAGGAGTTTCTACTCCTTTACAATCTTTCATTTCAAGCTTTTCTAAGATAGAAGAAGCACATTTGGATTGACAAATAAAACTCAAATCATTGTCTCTTGAGACTTCTATTCCTAATATGAAATGAAGATTACCAAGATCCACCATCTTAAACTCCTCAAACAATGCTACTTTCACTTCTTGTATATCATCATGATCACTACCCTAAGGATAATGTCATCAACATACAAAATGAGAATGATGATCTTACCATCATTGAATCTTAAGTACAAAGAAGGATCATAAGCACTTACAACAAACTTAATAGAGTTCAAGAAAGTATTCAACCTAGAGTACCAAGCTCTAGGTGCTTGCTTAAGCCCATAAAGGCTTCTTAGCAACAAACACATTTTTTTCTCTTGATCTTCTTTGATGAAGCCCTCGGGTTGCCTCATGAAGATATACTCTTCCAAATATCCATTGAGAAATGCATTAGTCACATCAAGTTGAAATAGAGGCCAATTGAAAGTAGTTGCAAGAGAAATAATCAACCTTATGGAAACTAGCTTAGCAACAGGAGCAAACGTTTCATCAAAATCTACTCCCTTGGTTTGCAAGAACCCCTTTGCCACTAGCCTTGCCTTGTGTTTGTTGATGCTACCATCTTTATTGTACTTCAATCTATAGATCCATTTGCACTCAAGTGGCTTTCTTCCATGAGGAAGATCCACAAGCTGTGAGAGATTTCAACTAGTTTAGTCTAGTTTAGTCATATTTTGGTAAATTGTCAATAAGAGGCCAAAACTCATTTTAGACTTAGAGATAAACTTTTTGAAGTTATATTAGTTTAAAATACATTCAATAAACACTTTTAAAAAGTGTGGGAAAGTTGGTAGTCGAGTTTGAGAGAGATTCAAGTTTGAACTTTGGGTACATTGAATCTAGACCCAAAAATAGTAGGGTTTACATTTTGGAGGGAAAGCCAAGTGGGCAAATAGGATTTGAAAACTCTATAAAAGGATGTAACTCGTGGAGAGACACATCTTCTCTCTTCTATCTCTCATTTCATCATCATACATGGTTCTCTTTGGGTTCTACTACTCATTGGTGCACTATCTTGGTGTTATCTTGCAATTCTATGTGTAGAATGATCACTTATTGTTACTTTCGGTTCCACACGTGTGAAATATAGTAGGGTATTGTAATTGTATGGATAGAAAACATATTTTATGTTTTGGTTCATGTTTGATCAATATCTCTTAGAGTTTGCATCTCATTTTGTATGTAGATGCTGATTTTTCTACATTGGCAGGATTGTTGGTTTGCTCCTTTTTGTAACCAAAGATTTGGGACTTGGATTGGATCTTGGATGATCTGAAATCCTTCACATGGTATCAGAGCTCTTGTGTTTCAAGTTATTAAAGGATTAGCCATCTTTAGCAAGGATTTGGAGGAGTTACCAATGCTAGAGCATGCTAGATTGATCTCTACTCAAAAATCAGCATTTTTGCATGTGTAGAATTGATCTTTTGTAGGTCACAACTCAATATAGGGTTATATACTTGATCAATTCCGATTTCACACTTGTCTTGCTGGATTTAGATGATTTTTGGTGCATTAGGAAGGTCTCATTAGAGTCTACAAGAAGATATATCAAGTTTTTAGAAATTGCATGTAGAATTTGAGATATTCAATTTTTTGTGATTTTGTCAAAACCCTAATTTTGATTGGATCTCTAGTTTGTGAGGTTACTGAACTTCATTTGAGTGTATTTCAATCTTAGTAAGTGGCAAGAATCATTATATTGAGGATAGATCATAGGTTGATCAAGATTTCACTATTTGTAGAAGAGATTTGAGAGGTTCCATATCTTTGTGACTTCTTCTTGAGTTCATTTGTTGACATTCAGGAGAGTGCTTTGTGCATTGAAACAGGTTGAAAGAGAAGATCAGGTCACTTCAACATGGCTACAAGTGGAGGCTTTATGTTGGAGAGCAATAATAGGCTTACCTCAATCAGCTATTCTACTTGGAAGGCGAGGACAGAGTCCTTATTGGAGATGAATGAGTTGATGGAGATTGTTGTAGGTTTGGAGGAGAGACCATCAACTCAACAAGATCAAGTGAGGTATGACAAGAGAGCAAAGAAATCTCTACACATGATCAAGATGAATGTTACCAATGAACTTCTCAAGGAAGTTGGTAAGTGCACATCACCTTTGGAGGCCTGGAAAGCTTTGAAGAAACTTTATGAATCCAAGTCTACATCAAGAGTGCTTACTCTTAGGAGGCAAATCTTTCAAAGTTTGAAAAAGAAGAAATAGAGTACTCATGCTTTTGTTTTGAGGGTTAAAGCATTCAATGATGAGTTAGCATGTATTGATGAAAGCATTAAGGAGGTAGAACTTGTTCAAGTTATACTTAATGGCTTGTTGGATGATCATGCTAATCTTGTTCAAAGTTTTGATATTCAAAAGACTTTGCCAAGTATTGTGGATTTGCAAGAGATCTTGGTGAATGAGAAGTATAGGTTTCAATCAAGAGGAGGTGGATCTACATCGACATCTCATTGTGAAGAGGAGGCTATGTTCATCAAAGGCAAGTTCAAGGGCAAAGGCAAAGGCAAGTGGTCTAAAGGGCAAGATCAAGGTGAGACTTCTTCTTTTGGCAAAAAGAAAGATAAGTCTAAGATGAAATGCTTTTATTGTAGAATCAAAGGGCATTTTGCAAATGAATGTTTGAAGAAGCAAAGAGATGAAGGTAGCAAGCAAATCAACTTTACTACTAATGATGAGGATCAAGGTGGTGGTGATTCTCTTTTGATGTGTTCTTCAAATCCAATATCAAGTGAAGGTGACAAAGATTTATGGTGGATTGATAGTGGAGCTAGTTCACACATGACTAGTCACAAGGAGTTCTTTACTTCTTTGGTCACTTATGATGGAGCCAAGAAAGCAATTCACATGGCCAATGGTGGTGAGTGTGTGATTGAAGGTATTGGTTCAATTCCTATTTGTCTCTCTACTAATAGAAAAGCAAGACTTGATGGTGTTCTTTACATTCCTTCACTTTCAAAGAATTTGCTAAGTGTTGGTCAAATGATAGAGAAAGGATACATGGTAAAGTTTGGGGGTGATGTTTGTTTCATTACGAAGGAAGAAATCTTGTTTGCTAGGGGCAATAAACAAGGTAGACTTTTCAAGCTTGATGCTTTTGTTATGGCTAACAAAAAGGATGGAGTGGAAAAGGAGATTGGTCTCAACTTTTCAAAATTCCCTTTTAGCATCAATAAGATTGGTGGATCTTATGCAAAGTCTAAAAAGCTTCCTTATGTTGGATCTAGGTCAAGATCTAATATGCTTCTTGGAGATGTTCATCTTTGTGCTAACTTGGCTAGTCTTGAGGATAATGATGGTGTTTCAAAGGTTCTTCATGGCAAGTGCAAGCATGCAAAAGGTAAGGAAAGAGCTAACTTCATCAATGGAGGAGAAGGTTCTTCCTTGGAAAAGATTGTTGCTAATGATTTCTTTGATCATATGGAAAAGGATGTTGCTAGGTGCATGCATGAAGGTGGTGGTTCTTCTACATTCTTTTGTTATGATTCCAAGAAAGTCATTTTTCCCCAAGCAGAGTCACATGTCTTCATAAAGAGAGTAGATCAAATGGCTCTATCAATATACTTGGTAAGGAAGATAGTCACAAGTCAAGAAGAAGAGAAGTATGTGAAGAGTTCAAAGTAGGATGTACTTTGAATAATGTCATTGTGAATGATAGTGAGGAAGAATCATTATCATATGAGTCATTACCTAAAACATTGAGTAGAAGTTCTTGTTTGAAAAAAGAGAGTACTTCAATCATCCTTATGTTGAAGGTACTAATCATTTTTTTCATGGCTTCTAATGTTTTTGAAGTTTCTACTTCTTATGATGCAATCATTAAGAGGGAGTCTTATGAAGGAAAGAGAAATGGAAGATTGGTTCTTGGGAAGATCCAAGGCATGGATCTCACATCTCTTCATCAACTCAAAGGATTCTATGATTATGAATTGATCACTCATGATCAGATGGCAAAAGGTTGGTTGGAGAAGACTACATGGAGCAAATCGAGAGGAAATTTCTTCAAGGCAAGGGAGATCTTATTGAGGTTATGGACTCAAGAGGTCTGGATTTATTAGGTTTGATACTCATCTTCACCTACTCTACTTCATGTTGGATGGAAAGTTTGGAATCTATCTTTTGATTTATGATGGTGACATTGGTGACATTGTTTTCACTAACCTTTGTGGAAATTCAAGATCAAGCATTGATGAGATCTTGTTGGATCTAGATCATATGTTTGAGAGGGAGTATTTTCAGAGGTTCAAGTCTGAAGATATTCATATATTTGATATCTTTGATTATCAAGAGAAAGGTAAGCAAGTGGAAGCGACTCATTTTGCTTTAGTCACATGTTTTGGAGAATTTTCTTGTGTAGATGATGCTATGCAAGTGGATATTGGTTCTCATGGTTTTCATACTGGAAAAGCAAGTAATGGATCTGGAAAACAAATTTTGTTCCATGACTTTGATGGTCAAGAGGAAGATCAAGAGGTTGGTCTCAAAGGGCTTCAACAACACAAAAGGAAAGGTGGCAATTTGGAGCTAGTCAAGAGCATCAAAGGAAAGTCAATTGGCAAAGATGTTATGGAACTGTTTTTGCAGCTTATTGAAGACTCAAGTAAGGTCAAAGGAGCAGAAAGGAAGTGTTGTTCAAGTTTACTTTACTTGTTCTATCTCATGTTTGAGCTATTTCATGTGGATGTGTGCAAATTGTCAAGATATGGACAAACTAGTTACATTGTCTTGCAATATCTTATTGTTGGAGTTATACTAGCATTCTTGGCTGGTTTTAATGATGTAAATGAAGCTATTGGAGATTCATTATGTCACTCATTCATGGCCAAGTCATCAAGTGTTGATGATATCTTGTGGCAAGATGGAGATGGAGGCTCATTCATGGAGTTTTATGGTGGAGACATATCAAGAAAGGACAAAGTTGGAGGAGACAAGCAAGGAAATCTTCATCACTCACATTTATTGTTTGGTTGCTGTAATTTTCTAGAGATTTTGAGAGTTTGAAACATGGAGGATTCATTTCATTCACATTCTATTTGGTTTTTCATGTTCTAGTTATATCTTGATGTGTAAAATTGATGTAAGAGATAGTGAAGCATCCAATTTGGACACTATTCTCTATATCAATTATGAAAGATACTTTAGAACCTTAGAAAGAAGATCTATACTTAGGATGGAGATCATTCTAAAGTTGGATCAAAGTTCTATTGTCAAAACTATGCCAAACCTAGTTGAAGAGGGGGGTGTGAGAGATTTCAACTAGTTTAGTCTAGTTTAGTCATATTTTGGTAAATTGTCAATAAGAGGCCAAAACTCATTTTAGACTTAGAGATAATATTTTTGAAGTTATATTAGTTAAAAATACATTCAATAAACACTTTTGGAAAGTGTGGGAAAGTTGGTAGTCGAGTTTGAGAGAGATTCAAGTTTGAACTTTGGGTACATTGAATCTAGACCCAAAAATAGTAGGGTTTACATTTTGGAGAGAAAGCCAAGTGGCCAAATAGGGTTTGAAAACTCTATAAAAGGATGTAACTCGTGAAGAGACACATCTTCTCTCTTCTATCTCTCATTTCATCATTATAAATGGTTCTCTTTGGGTTCTACTACTCATTGGTGCACTATCTTGGTGTTATCTTGCAATTCTATGTGTAGAATGATCATTTATTGTTATTTTTGGTTCCACACGTGTGAAATATAGTAGGGTACTGTAATTGTACGGACAACAAACATATTTTATGTTTTGGTTCATGTTTGATCAATATCGTTTTAGAGTTTGCATCTCATTTTGTATGTAGATGTTGATTTTTCTACATTGGCAGGATTGGTGGTTTGCTCCTTATTGTAGCGAAAGATTTGGGACATGGATTGGTTCTTGAATGATCTGAAATCCTTCACACAAGCTTCCATGTATGATTCTCCATAAGAGCATCATACTCCTTTTGCATGGCATCCCTCCATTCTTGTGACTCCATAGCTTCTTCAAAGCAACTTGGCTCATCAAACATAGAAGTTAGAAAAGTGTAAGAGGTAGGTGAATGTAGATCTTCCCTTTGTTCACCTTTGTCAACATATTTGAGCCTTGAGGGCTCAGCCTTCCTTCTTGTAGATTTCCTTGGAGTCCTCGGATCTTGAGATGGATCTTCAAGATCTTGATCACATGTAGGCTCCTCCTCAAATCTTACAAGATCCTTGACATAAGATGGATTAGAAGCTTTCCCATTCAACTTGTAGTAGTTACCTTCATCAAAAGTAACATCTCTACTCACTAAAATATTTCTAGTGATTGGATTATAGACTCTATATCCTTTGCTATTTTCAACATAACCAACAAAGATCCTCTTTATAGAAGTAGGATCATCCTTTTTTCTTGTATCTAATGCTTGAAAAACATAGCAAGTAGATCCGAAAATTCTTAGATCTTTAAGATTCAACTTTTTACAAAATAGAGCCTCATAAGATGTTATGCCTCCAATGGGCTTACATGGCAATCTATTACACAAATAAGTTGCACAAATAATAGCCTCTCCCCAAAAGGAGTTAGGTAGAGATGCATCTAACCTTAAAGCCTTAGCACACTCACAAAGTGTTCTATTCATCCTCTGGCTATACCATTTTGTTGAGGACTATAAGTACATGTAAGCTCTCTTTTAATGCCATTGGATTTACAAAACTCTATCATCTTGGTGGAGATATACTCTCCACCATTATCACTCCTCAATACTTTAATCTAGCATCAATTTGATTTCCAACTAGAGTTTTGAACTTAACAAAAGCTTCAAACACTTTACTTTGGAATCCAAAAGTTCAATCCAAGTGTATCTAGAGTAATCATCAATATAATATACATACATAGATGCACCTCCATTAGATTCTTGAAAAAAAGAGTGCACGTCACTATGAATAAGATCTAATGCTTTTGTAGATCTAGTGGAAGAGATATCAAAAGGTAGCTTGTGTGCCTTTGAGAGGCTACAAGCTTCACATCTTTTTCCACACTTTGAGAGTGTCTTTGGAAGGCTAAGAGCAAGATTCTTGGTGCATAGCATCTCCATAGATTTGAAGTTGGAGTGGCCCAACCTCTTATGCCAAAGCTCCACTTGATTGAGCTCCTCCTTCACCATGTTCACATTAGCATCTAGCTTAAAAAGTGTTCCTTGCTTGAATCCCTTTACAATGCAAGTATTATTCATCATTATGGAGCAAACACCTTGCTTAAAATGGACATCTAAGCCATCATCCATCAATTGTCCTACACTTAACAAATTCTTAGTGAGTGTAGGAACATAGAGTACATTATCAAAATCTACTCTTTTAGAGGATCCAAGACTTAAGGGAATAGTTCCCACTCTGTCTATTCTACATTCTTGATCACTTGTTGTTAGAATAGACTTTTTACAACCTACAAAAGGTACAAAGAGTTGAGAAAAAATCCTTTTGGAATGTCATGTGGGAACTAGCCCCACTATCAATCCACCATGTGTCATTGGAGTAGCTCTTGGATGTTGATGTAGAAGCCATCAAGGATGAATCCACTTCATCCTCATCTTCCTCAAGAGTGAGGTTGCCTTGTTTGCTCTCTTCCTTGTGCATTCTTTTTCTTGTAACACTCGGCTGCACATTAGAGGGAGTTCTCAATATTAAAAAGACCCTTTGTAAAGATACTTTTATTTTTTTTCTTTAGTTTCGACCGTCACTAGGCCCAATCAAAATGCACAGATTTGAAATCTACGTAACGTAGTTCAAATTAACTAAAAAATAAAAATAGAATATAGAAAACTCTGAAATTTGTGTCGGGGGCAGCATGGACGTATCCCATTGGTTTCTTTTTCCTGCCCGACACCTGCTAATATGCCCGACGTCAATATCTCAAGTTAAATTTACTTTACTATGCTGGTTAGTATAATGAAATTTTCTAACTATACTAGTTACAGTTATAGAAATGTAGTATGTATAGTTTACATAAAATATGGTATACGTAGTAACTGTGACTATGTTGGCATTCACATTAGATTAAATGTGATACAAAAAATTAAAATCAAGTAACATATCAGAGAGATTTTTGGCGTCCAAGCTTTGAAAATAGCAATGGCAAGGAGACCCAGATCTACAATCGATTCTATGATTCTTTACAATGAGAAAGATGAAGCTGATAACTGGAAGCCAACAAAATATATGAAGAACTCATGGGTATTGCTGCATCCATCATCAAAGGGCAATTTTCGACAAAAGAAAAGAGCAAAAATGACTTACAAATCTTATTGGAAAGCAAAAATTTTGGAGTTTAAGACTACCCCGGGAGGTCAATCTATATCAGAATCTTAGTGCAACATGTATATATGCATTCAGAAATCAAAGTACATGATATCAATCCTCAAGATCATCAAAAAATGTAATTGTAAGTATATTCAAAACATATGCACTATACAGCAATCATAGGTGATTTACTTTATTGATGCTCTTCAGATTATGATTTAAATGCTTCAACATTGTTTTTTTTCTTTCAGATTTATATCCATCATGCATAAGTGAATGGGAGCCCGCACAATCACTTGCAGGAACATTAGACGTAATTCACTCTGATGTTGAAAAGCTACAATACAAAGGAAGATAGTCCAAAGGAACTTACAGATTGTGGTATCTATTTTTATGAATCTTTATATACGCCACAAAACAGATGGAGGTTTTGGCAAGCTCGAAGCAATTCCATTGCCTAGTTTTCAGAGTGATGAGTGGCCTACTCCTAACAGCATTGTTTTTGAATCCTTGAGATGCAAGCTACTCATTGATATTAAAAATGCTATGAAGATAAGCACAGGCTCCAAAATTGTTCACCTAAGTTGGTTTATCTCATTACATACATTTGTTGATTTTTTCTCGAGTGCTAGTGTTCGTAGGACACCAACTTTATTTTTTGCAAGGATTATCAGATGAGACTTTGTTAGATCTCGTGGATCAAGGCTGGGATAGTAAGACAAATAATGACATAGAATGCAAGATTAAAAAGTCCTCAATGATCTTTCGTTATCATATCGAAAAGCAAATGTTCAGTCTCACATTTAGGTTACCCAGAGATACAAGAAAATTGAAGGTACATGGCTACCACTGGATCAAGACTTTGAACTAAACGGTCACACAAACCGAATGGAGATAAGCATTATCTACAATGAGGAATTATTTGACTATGGTTGAGGTGGAAGAGCACTAGAAGCTTGATTTTATCAGAACAGAGCTCATGTTATTACAAACCAATCTACCAACATATTTCAGATTTATCATCAACGGAAGAGTCGTAAGTACTTTATGTTTATTGCCATTTCAAAATAGAACAAATAAATAGAAAATGTCATCATTTACAATTGCACATTCACTAATATTTGCCATGTCACAGATGCGAAAAAGACAGTAGCTGATAAGGTGCTGCAAAGATCTACCTACAACAATCACCATTATGGGAGAACAATAGTTTCAAATAAACTTTAGTAAAAATATGTGTATACACCCTTTCATTCAATAAATGAAAGCCCAATTTGGGCATCTTATACATGTATTTTGTGCTCCCAAATTGATAAACTGGAGCAGCATTTGATATATCAATGTATATTTTTCTATGAAGTCTAAGTTAGAATTAAAGTTAGAATCATTGTGTTACTGTACTGTGGGTCCTATCAGTGGATAATGATCAGTTGGCCTCGTCACGAGGCAAGTCGACGGGACACGCGTCCCGCCAACGGCAACCTGGGTCCATGCATAGGGTTTGCCTGAGTGAACAACTATATGTACAGTGTAATTTTATTTTGAGAAATACAGTTGCTATGTGAGATTGCTGAGGAGAGTGATTTTCTGTCTGTGTTACTGTGTAGCATGATCTGTGGTTTCTGTGCAAAGCAAATTCTAAGTTGGTATCAGAGTCGTACAAGGAGTGTACACAGTACAATGTCGCCGTTGAAGAGAGCTTCGAGAGAACTGTCTTCTGAGAGTTCGGGGTTTTAACGGCGGGTTGAAGACAAAAAGAGAAGCACTGGTGCACGGTTTCTAATTTATAGAGGCTTGTTAAGCTCAGCAGAGGGATTATTAGCCTGTGCATAGCATCAGACAGGGAAAAATTTGGTGAAAAATTGACAATTTTGAAGCCAACTGAAAATTGAAACCGGACTTGGGATTACGATTTTTATACATAACTGGTGATTTCTTCGCTGTTTGTGCACCGTTTTGGGATGTCGTAAGGACAGGAAGGAAGCTAATCACACTGTCAATCAGCCATGAGAGATTCTGAGGTTTATGTCAGAGATTTGTCCTCCAGACAGTTAGCCTAGCAGATTTGTGTTGTGGTAATTGCTTTTCCTGGTCTAGTAAGAAGCAGAAGTACAATTGCTCTTTCCACCACAGAAGCAGAGTATAAGGCAATGGTGTAGTGCTGCACAAGAAGCCATATGGTTGAGACAGATCTTGGAAGAAATTGGCATGAAGTAGAAAAATCTCACGACCTTTACATAGCGACAGTCAGAGTGGCATTCAGCTAGCAAAGAATCCAGTGTTCCATGCGAGAACTAAACACATTGAGATTCAATATCACTTCATATGTGAGAGGCTGCTGAGTCGTGAAATTCATGTTGTTCATTGTAGCACAGAAGAACAACTAGCTGATATTTTCACTAAAGCCCACTTACTGGAGAAAAGTTTGATAAGTTTAGATCAAAATTTTCTGTATTTAAAGTTTGTTGACTTTAAGCTATGTATATGACTGTATAAAAAGTGACTCTACTTTAAGGGAGGAGGAGCTAGAATTAAAGTTAGAATCACTGTGTTATCGTATTGTTGGGTCCTATCAGTGGATAAGGATCAGTTGGCCTCGCCACGAGGCAAGTCGATGGGACACGCTTCCCGCCAATAGGCAACCTGGGTCATGCATGGGTTGCCTGAGTGAACAACTATATGTACAGTGTAATTTCATTTTGAGAAATAACAGTTGCTATGTGAGCTGCTGAGGAGAGTGATTTTCTATCTGTGTTCTACAGTGTAAGCATGATCTGTGTTCCTGTGCAAAGCAAATTCTAAGTATTTTTTTATTCCAATATGTAGTTGGCGCTCATATTTCCATTCTCGTGGAAGGAATGCATATGTAAACATTTGGCAATTTTTTTCTGATTCGAATTTGGGGATGGCGGTCATATTCTAGATCCAGTGAAAATATTGCCCTTTTTGTAACCAATGGAGGGGAATATTTTTGAGTTTAGTCAAGTTATACTGCAAACTATTAACAGTTCTTAACTATGACTATAGAACACTGTGGTTTAGATCATTGGGAGATGGGGAGGCCTTGGGAGTGGTGTGGGCAAGCAAATAAACGATATTGTTTATTTATTTTGATATTTTTGTATATCCTGCATGGCATTCCTTAATGGGTCTTTTTGATATTGAGAACTCCTTTAATGAAGTGCCCCTTCTTTCCACAAAAGAAGCACTTGAGTTTGGCTTTGTTCTTCTTTCCACCTTTGGAGCTTGATGATTGATCATCACTTTTGGTCTCCTTTTGTTGGATATTTTTCTTTGGCTTTGCCTTTCCTTTGCTTGAGAAGTTGCCTTCTCGTCACCATCATGCAACTTTAAGGATCCAATCATTTGCTTGACATGAAAAGATCCTACTCTCCCTCGGCCACAAGCACTCTATGGAGCTTGTCAATGGAAGGTAGTGCATCTTGAATAGCAAAGCTTTGTACAAAGATTGGAGAACTCATCTCCAAGACCATTAAAAATAATTTGAACAAGTTCACCATCATGAATACACTCACTAATGATGGAAAGCTCTTTGTTGAGAGATTTTATTCTCAAAGACATACTCTTGAGCACTCTCATCACTCCCTCTAATGCTTTGAAGAACTTTGTTTTTAATCATAAGCACTCTAGAGGTATTTTTGGATTCATAAATCCCTTTAAGGTAGTCCCATGCCTCCTTGGCCGAGGGTACAAGATGCCACTTCCTTTACAAGTTCATTACTAACATTCATTTTTAGGCAATGTAATGCTAGTCTAGCTCTCCTTTTTGTACCTCACTAGATCTTGCCCTCCTTGAGGATCTTCTTCCTCCTCCTATGACAAGATCATACATATCTTGGAGCACAAGTAGAGACTCCATTCTTACTTTCGAAGTTGAATAATTATTAGAATTTAGCCTTTTACTAGCCTCAAGAAGATAGGCTCCAATTGAACCCATTCTATCTAGTAACAAGTACAACAAGTGTACTATTCAAAGGCTCTCCCTTCACTCTTTCTCATAATTTAGCTACAATGCTACTCTCTTGAATCTCACAAGACTCAAGAAGAAAGATCTATAGTGATCTTGTGAAAAAAATACAAAAAGCACCAAGAGTGGATCCTAATCTGATCCTCAAGAGGGATTGAATGTTAGATTTACTTGATTATCAATCTACTTGAGATTAAGATCAATCTAGATCAATTCTAGACACAAATCCTAACAAGAACAATCATTAATGAATGTAGGTGTACTTTCTAGTGTTCACACGTGTGAAGCACTGTCTGAGTACAAACTCCAACCTTAAAAATCAAGTACACTATGATAGAACCTCAAAACAATCAAAACAAATGTAGACAAACAGAGGGAATCACACTAAATTGCTTCCAAAATCAAGATTGATGTCCTCACATTGATTATGCCAAATAAGCCTCTATATATACATTTCTTGGAGCTTCAAGTTACTGATCACACGTGTGAGAATGCCTTGTCACCATCATGCAATTTGACACCAAAACTTTTCATTTTGGGCATTTTGGTCTAATTTCCTACTATATTGAGATCTTCATGGAAATCTTCTAGAAGTAAAAACTCACCTACTTCAGCTAATTCACACGTGTGAGCTGTCCTCAACACATGGGATGTGACACCTATTCAAAATATTTGCTCATGCAATCATAGATTGGTTCCATGTGTCCATATCTCTAGAAAACAAGTTTTTGGCCATTTTAGCCACTAGAACTTGAATTAAATCATATGTACACATATAGTGATTATGGTACATTACAAGTACTCTAGTTTCACATGTGGTGCAACAGGCTCCACACATGTGTGTTTAGCTACTCTATATAACTCCTAGCAGCCAATCTTAATTTACAAATGGGTCTTTAGGCAATGCCTTGGTGAGTAGATCAACAATTGCAATCTAATGATGAAACATGAATAAACTTGATCTCCTTTGCTTGCACTTCTCCCTTCACAAAATGATGTGCAATCTCAATGTGCTTTGTTCGAGCATGGAAGACTGGATGTTTGCAAGTTGTTGAGCTACTTGATTCTCACAATATATGCATGGAAATGTCAAAAATATTGAAAAATCTATTCTAATGTTTTGAGTATGGAGGTCCTAAAAATGCCAAAGATGAATTGAGCTCTTTTGGCTTAGTAAAGACCCATCTTAGAATAAAATATTCCAGGTAGGTAGTAGTAGAAACTCGAGCTACCCATAGAAATTGCCATTTGTACTTTACATGGCCACATTTAATGCATGAAAAGACTATGTGGCACAATTAGACATAGTGAGGGTGGCTTGGATAAGTCTAGATATGCTTGAAGAGGTGGATCCACAACTCCAATTCAACTTCAAGTAGGAGAAGATTCCATGGATCTATATATATGTGATGTACTCTCCTTGAGAATATGATGAAATTTGTGTGTAAATGCAAATTTGAAGACAAGCTCTTTGTGCCCTCTCTCTCTCCACGAGTTTTGTACTTTCTATATTCTCTCTCTAGCCGAGGAGGCATTTATGATGCTTTGTCTTATGTTTTGTTGACAAATCTTGCATGTAACACAATAATATTGCTTGTATGATCAGTTTTCTATTGACAACCAATGCTAGCTCTGATCTTTTATGGTGTTATTGTTCTTAGGAGATCAAAATACAATGTGTTAGGGGCATCCCACACATGTGAATTCAGCATGGAATGTCCTCATCCTTGATCACATGTAGCTCCTCCAAAAGCCTTTTAAGCCAAAGAACCTCCTTTGTTGTTGTTGTCATAGCTTTATACTCAGATTCTGTTGATGAAAGAGAGATGGAATCTTGCTTATTTGGAAAGCCAGATATAGCTCCTCCACATAGAATGTAGCAAAATGCCACTTATGTGATTTTCTATCATCTTGTCACCTGCAAAACTTGAGCCCGAATATCGCTTCTTAAAACAAATATAAGTCCTTTTCATAAACTATGCCAAAGTCTTTTGTAGCCGAGATGTATCTTAACACCCTTTTTGCTCCTTTTCAATGACATATAAATGGGACTTTGCATGTATTGACTCGATTTGCCAACACAAAAACTAAGATCAGGTCTAGTGATGGTTAAGTATATCAAGGAACCCAATAAGCTTCTATAGGTCGTATGTCCTCAAAGGATGCTACATCACTTTCCTTAGAAACTTTTACACTTAGTTCCATGGGAGTGTTCAACTCCTTTACAATCAATCATGTCAAATTTTGCTAAGATTGGTCTAGCATACTTAGATTGACATATGAAAGTAAAAATCATTACTTCTAGAGACTTCTATTCCAAGTATTACTTTAAGAAAGTCCTGGATCTACCATTCTAAATTCACTAGAGCAAGAAAACTTTACATTCTTGATGCCATCTAGATCATTTCCTGTGAGTATATGTCATCAACATATAATTTAAGATAATGATCTTCTCATCATTACATTTGTAGTACAATGATGGTTCATAAGAACTTATAATAAATCCAATGAAAAATAAGATAGGAATGCAACCTAGAGTTATCATGCTCTTGGTGCTTGTTTGAGTCCATAAAGGACTCTTCTTCAAGAAACACCACCTTGCCTTCTTCTCCATCTTTGATGAAGCTTTCGGGTTGGCACATGTAGATTTCTCTTCCAAGGAATCCATTCAAAAAAGCATTTGTCACATCAGGTTGGAAGAGCTCCTATTTGAAAAGAAGTTGCAAGACATATGATTAATCTAATGGTCACAAGCTTTGCAACAGGTGCAAAGGATTTCATCATAATCTATGCCTTTGACTTGGCAAAAACCTTTTGTTACAAGTCTAGCTTTATACTTAAGAATGAACCATCTTGATATATCTCAATCTATATATCCATTTACAAAGTAATGAGGCTTCTTTCCATAAGGTAATTCAACAAGCTTCTAGGTTTGATTTTCCATTAATGCATCAAACTCTACTTGCATAGCTTTCCTCAATATTAAGACTTATTTGCTTTCCTCAAAAACTAGTTGGTCCTTCAAGCAAAGTAGTCAAGAAAGTATAAGAGTTGTGAGTAGTTGAGAATCTTCCCTTTGCTCCCCTTTGTCACTATAAGTGAGCCATGATGGCTACAATCCTTGTCCTTGTTGATCTTCTTGGCACCCTTGGACTTTGAGTAGGTTCCATTTGGTCTTCATCTTCGTGAAGCTCCTCCTTGGCGATAGCATGATCCTTGACAAGGTTGAGTTGTTGTTGGAAGTCACCTTTTCTTTGGCTTGGAGAGATCCATCAAAAAGTTACACTCTACTAGCAACAACTTTTTTTGTAATAGGATCAAATATCCTATAAGCTTTCTTACGTTTCACTATAACCAACAAAGATGCTTTTGAAATAAGTGGCATATTCTTTTTTCCTTGTTTCTAAAAGGAATATGTACATAACAAGTACATCCAAAAACTTTCAAATCACTAAGATTTGGCTTTTTTTCCATACAATACTTCATAAGGTGTAAGTCCTTTAATGGCACTATTAGTCATTCTATTACAAAGAAAGTTTGCACATAAAATAGCTTCTGCCCAAAATGAAAGTAAGAAGAGATGCATCTAATCTCATAGCTTTAGAACACTCACATAGTGTCCTATTCTTTCTCTCAGCTACTCCAATTTGTTGTGGAGTATATGTACAAGTAAACTCTCTCCTTATGCCATTAGTTTCACAAAACTCTTTCATCCTATTGGAGATGTACTCCCCTCCATTATTTATCACTTCTTAATACTTTCAAGCTAGTAATAAGTTGTTTTTCCACAAGAGTTTTGAACTTTACAAAGGACGCAAAAACTTTCACTTTTCTTAGACAAGAGATAAACCCAAGAGTATCTTGATTTATCATCAATAAAAAGTGACATACATAAGAGTTGTAACCATTGATCATGTGAAAATGAATGAACATCTGAGTGTATAAGGTCAAGAGGAGAGCTAGGATCTCTTGAAAGGAAGCTTATGAGATTTGGAGAGTCCACAAGCTTCACAAAGCTTCGCCACACTTGGATATGGGTTTTGGGAAGCTCCGACTTGCTAGCTCCTTTGTCACCATGGTCTCCATAGCTTTGTAGTTAGGGATGGCCTAACCTTTTGTACCATAATTCCACTTGAGTGAGCTCCTCCTTGTCATGGTTCACAACTTTCCAACCATCACATTTAGCATGGCAATTTGAATAACCTCTCCTTGCTTGAAACGACTAGCAATACATTTTTCATCTTTCAAGATAGAACATGCTCCATGCTTGAAATGTACTCTAATCACCTATCCATGAGTTGTCCTATTGATATGAGCATTCCACTCTCCTCACTAGACAAGCACACTTTGAAGTTTTTCAATACTAGGAAGTGAATCTTGAATAGCAAAGGTTTGAACAAGATTGGGAATAATCATCTCCTAATCCATTTCAAAATGATTTGAACTAATTCATCATCTTTGATTTTATCATCTATAGAAGACAACTCCTTATTCAAAGATTTGACCTAAAGACATAATTTTGGGCACTTTCACTACTTCCTTTCATGCTTTGAAAGATTTGATTCCTAAGCATGAGTATCCTTGCAGTGTTTTTGGATCCATAATGAATCCCGTGCCTCTTTGGATGTAGTACAAGATGAGTTTCTTTCAAAAGTTCATTACTTACATTCATTTTTATGCAATGTAATGCAACTCTACATCTCTTTTTGTACTTTGCCAACTCGACTCCTCCTTGAGGTTCTACTTCTACCTCAAGTACTATGTCATAAAGATCATGAAGTACAAGTAAAGACTCCATTCGAACTATCCAAGTAGCATAATTAGTGGATGTAAGCCTTTCACTAGCTTCAAGCAAAAAACCCCATAGATGTCATTTTTTTAATGTGAAAAAGCACTAGAAAACTCTTATGGTTTCTCTAAGAGATCTGAACCTAAAGTCTTCTAGCAATTAGAAAGCTTATAGACACAATCCTATCACTCATGAACCAATCTAGAATGATGAAAATTTAGATTCTAGTCTCAAACTTGCAAAATCACTCCTTAATCTATGATTTTTAGCAATTTCTCTTTCACCTTCAACATACACACAAAAAATCAGATAAGATCAATCAATACACCTAATTCAAGTTTCAACTTTGATTTTTTGGCTGATCTAATCCAAGAATCAAGGGATTAGATTCACTATAGAAAACGCTTGATTTTGAACCAAAAATCACTCAAATTGGGTTATGTGAGTCAAATTGTACAAATTTTTGAAATTTCTCAGTCAAAATCGGAGCTGTACGGACTCACACGTGTGAAAAGGGTTCCTACAGCCCACAACAAGTTTTGGACCAAAAATTTTGAGGATAGCTATCAAATCCAACTCGCTACACATAATTTGACTAGTTTCATAAAAACTACTAATTTTGGCTTTGATTTGGATCAACCCTATCAATTTCAACAAAACCTCTTGTATTTGGTTCTGCTACCATTTGAGAAAAGTACAAAAAGGACCAAGAGTGGATCCTAATCTGATCCTCAAGAGGGATTGAATGTTAGATTTACTTGATCTATCAATCTACTTGAGATTAAGATCAATCTAGATCAATTATAGACGCAAAATCCTAACAAGAACAATCATTAATGAAGGTAGGTGTACTTTCAATGTTTCACACGTGTGAAACACTGTCTGAGTACGGACTCCAACCTGAAAATCAAGTACACTATGATAGAACCTCAAAACAATCAAAACAAATGTAGACAAATAGAGGGAATCACACTAAATTACTTCCAAAATCAAGATTGATGTCTCACATTGATTATGGCCAAATAAGCCTCTATATATACACTTCTTGGAGCTTGAGATACTGATTACATGTGAGGATGCCTTGTCACCATCATGCAATTTGACACCAAAACTTTCCATTTTGGACATTTTTGGTCTAATTTCTTACTATATTGAGATCTTCATGGAAATATTCTAGAAGTAAAAAACTCGCCTACTTCAGCTAATTCCACATGTGTGAGCTGTCCTCTACACATGGGATGTGACACCTATTCAAAATATTTGGCTCATGCAATCAATAGATTAGTGCCATGTGTCATATCTCTAGAAAACTAGTTTTTGGCCATTTTAGCCACTAGAACTTGAATTAAATCATATGTACAACGTATATGATTATGGTACATTACAAGTACACTAGTTTCACACGTGGGAACAGGCTCCACACATGTGTGTTTATCCTACATACAAGATTTTTGGCCTATACCAAGCTTATATTTGCATAAGATTGGGAAAGTGTATTCTACACAATCTATGCACTTAGAAACTTGGAAGTGCCAATGCCTTCCTATGGTGTTTAGCATGGTTTAGTTTCACTCTTGAACTAAAAACATAAGCCTCAAACTCTCTCTCAAGGCTTTGTAGGTTTAATAAGCTTCTAACACGATTTACAGATCAAATCTATAATGGAAACAA